>JAJGOT010000426.1:0-67500 GCA_022457155.1 Cladopsammia gracilis
ATTTTCAAAAATTTAATTCACCGAGCTCCCTTTTCTTAGTTATAAGGTCTTCAAGCTAAACATATAGGTCTTTCACAAAATATACTGTTGCAATAGTAACCTGTTACCCCATGACAATGACTATAACTTGACTGGACATTTGTTTGATACCATTATGAAAGCACTAACTGATCAAGGGTGGTAGTATTGATTCACCAAAGTGTAAGTACCGGAAATTACTAGAAACTGTTGTTAGCCACCTTAAGAGTAGCCAGAAAATAAATACAGCATGAAAACAACAAGACTACTGAGATGAAAGACCCACTCTCTGCATGCCTTGACACAAAAAGCAGCACTAGTTTCCATATTTAAAAAACTGACTTTTCTGTGTCACTTCAAATTACATGAAGAAAACATTTTTCACACTTTACAGCAAAAGAAAGGAAAAGATTAGAAATAGGTTTGCCTCAAACCCCAGAGTCATATCCATATCCACTACAACAGCCAAGGCTAGCTGCCTGGAGATGAATTTTTTTTTACAAATCAAATCAATCATTGATGATGGTAATTCCAATGATCGCATGCTAATTTTACATTACTTGTACTTTATTGTTTTCCCTTAGAATCACTCCATGCCAACAATTCCTGTCAGATTGCAAAGGAAAAACCCTGTCGTTGTTTCCCAGGGATCATTTTCAACTTCACCATCGCAATTTAACTTGCTGTGCATCAACAGTGGTATCAGAGAACCAAGCCTTTAAACTTCAAAATGAAACGACGTTCACTTAAGCTTCAAGGTGATTCACACTGCAGAGACAAACACATTTCAGCTTAAAGAAACTGTCATAGGGATTTTGACGTTTCTGGGTAAATAATGCCCCTAAACTGAAACTAAGTACCTTTCTTACAAACACAAAATACTTACATTTTGGTTTGCATTTCCACTGATATAAGTGAAACTTTTGGCTGTTTAAAGCAACATTTAAAATGGTGACATAGCCCCTTTAAGGACGTCCTGGACTAATGATGGGATGGTCGACTTTAATAGTTATTCTGCCTACTTCACATTAACATTTTAAATTCAACACAAAGATTTGTTTTACCGTAATTTCCTGTGTTATTTTGTAGAATTTTAGCTTTGACTGTTTTGCTAGCTTTCTCCAACGGCATTGTATATAGCACATACTGTAAGAAAAAAGTTTTGTTGACAACAACCTTCGTGAGTAGCCACGTTTGTCTAGAACTATCACAGACCACCTATGTTTTCTGTGTCTTGTACACATCCTCGGCTTCGTGTATCATGAGTGCCATTAAACTGTTTGTTTATTATACACAAACCGTTTGCATGCACAATTCAGCCTGAATAGAAATTACCGAGGTAATTATTGCCAAAACAAAATGCAATATTACAACGAGATTGTATTGACTTCTGTCTCATGGAAATGTCAAGAAGGTGTTTTCCAGCCCCCACCCTGCTTCTACCCTTAAAGTACCACCACCCATAACCCAATCCGACCCTTATCTGCTCCTCCCCTCAACTACCCCCCGATCCTCCCACCCAGTCTCATCCACCACCACTATTACCATGACAAAGAACAGTACATAAACTGATAAACATGACACCATTATTTAATTGCTTTACTTTGTTGCTCATGAGATCATAATAAGGTAAAGACCAAGGGATGATATAGCTCAAGGCAGATCTACACTATGTGCAAGTTGTTCCTAGCTGCACTCTGTTCATGTATCTGTACTCTGTTCATGTATCTATAATCATAATAGGTAAGGTAGGAACATTTTGCACAGTGGCCTTTCAATGACCTAATTGGCATATCATTTTGTCATAAACTCCGGTCTGTGGAGTATCCAGGATATTAACATATCAAAATAGAATTGTAATTTGAGCTAGTATCATCCCTTTCAATAAATCTTGCATGATTTCTAATTTCCTCACCTCATAAACATTCTGAAATAATCCCCATAATTCCAACACCTCTTGACAACTCCTTGAGGTACCACTCAGCGATATGCGTACATTAGCTTGGCAAATGTCAGTCGCGGTGATCGTATATCAACAGATCTAGATATCAACTTTTCTGATTTCAATTTATTATTTGCATTGGCTGAACTTGCATGCATAAACTATAAGTTTTGCATAAATTTATTGTGCACAAAATAAATTATAACACAGTTGTGATCCAATTGGATATTTTCCGTGGTCTGTCAGTAATGTAGGGCAGTGGTCACTCGCACAGGGTTTTAAAATTATTAATTTTGTATTAAGTCAATTAAGTTTATCAAAGTGTCAAATTCAGCAGGTTTTTGTATCAGACAGCTATTTCTATAAAACTATTTAACTTTCGAGACGGGTATTGTGTAACTTGTATGGCATCATTAACAAATCATCCAAACTAGCGTCGATTTTCACAGTACTGTTATAATACTAGAGTGGTAAATCATTGCATCAAAAAATAGGGGCACTGGACAACCAGCAATAATTCCACAGATGACTGACTGGAACAATCTAAGCATGCCTCTGTGTGAATCCACAACTCTGGCTCATTTTAATAAAGGACTTTTAAAGAATAAATGAATAAAGTTACATGTAACTTTACTTAATTTTAGATTTTAATTAGTTTTTGTTGATTTCCTTAGAAAAGGTTTGTTATTACTTTTTATAGTTTCCAAGCGTCACTACAGTGTTTCTGGGCCATGTTTGATGTTGGGAATAACTTGAGAAAAATATTTGACTTTCTCTGAACTGGTTTTTCAATGCGATACTATAAAAGGAAACACCATATTAGCTGGAGAAACTGAAAATGATGGTGATGCCTTAGAAACCTTAAAAAGAATTGACACAACTTCACCCAGGCTTGCTGACTTGACTCACATATTTTTAATACGCTAAATTTCGCTTGTGTTGGTTATTCATCCCCAAGATTCCAATGCAGCTTGACAATTAATGAGGAAAAGAAAGTTTCTATTTAAGGTCTCGAGGCATCATTAAGTAAGCATCCTATCAAGGTGTCCCAGACTGACAGAGAATGAAATTAAGGTTTCTGCAAGATTGTCATGCGAAAATGCGAGTTTGCTAACTTAAGTTTGCCGTGTGAAGGTGGCATTATGAATCACTTGTATTGCTTTATGTATTTGGCATAATTGTTAAGATAATACAATAAAAATAATGATAAGATAATAACTTCACAAAAAATTTTGAATGGCAGTATGTCAGTTTTTCATTTTGTATACATGGCCATTTTCTTTTGAATGTTGTTTCACTGACTGGCTGGCTGAAGGTATACAGAGAAATGAACAAAATAATAGGAAAATGAACAGTTGCTTCGCCTTAAATTTTCTCCGAGCTGCAAATTATTTTGATTTGAACTTTTTGAAAGAAAAATTGACACAACTTTCAAAATTCTTATTTTTTATAAACAATGTACTGATTTTGTGCTGGTATAAAGACTTGGAACATTGGTTTTCTTCCTCATTAAGTTGCTTGTAATCTAAGCTGCTTTAACGTAACGTAATATAACAAAAAATAACCTGCTAATACAGGAAGATTTCTAACTGTTCCAAGTCAACTTAAAATGCTATGAAATTAAGATTTCTTTATTTGGCAATGATCAAATTCATGTGGGACTTGGTGCAAGACAAATGTAAACTGCTGACCGAGAAGAGTTAGGTTGCAGCTTGGTTCAGGAAAGAGGTTTTAACATGCAGGATTTATAGTGAGTGTTAGTGTAAAAAAGAAAGAATATTAAAGTTAGGTTTACAGTAAAGGTTATAATTAGGAATTAGGGTTAGGAGATTACGATTCACCAGTTAGGTTTTAGATTAAGGAGAAGTCTGTAGTCTGCATGATTGTCTTGCACTGAGTCTTGCGCCTGATTGAAATAACAAAAACAAATTCAGCCTTTGGCACTGTTGAGTAAATAACCGAAAGTGACCAACAACATAAAATGTCAAAACTGAATTGAAATTGAAATTTTGAACAAATTATTACCAAAATGTCCAAAGTTCTTTTTCTCTGACTGAGTTAAGAATCGGTTTCCTACATTTTTGCCACACGCGTACTGCCTTCAAGTCTTCTATTTTACAACTTATGACAACAGGTTGCATCTTTATAATATTATAGTGCAAGCTTGGTTAGTGGAATATTTAATGTTGTGCAATAAAATAAATGATGTTGGCAGAATTGTTTGTGGTGTTTCGTTTTGTTTCATTTTTTTGCTGCGTACTTCAGCCAGGGAAAGGGTAATCTTGTCCTTTGGGCCTTCTTCGCTTTCGAAGTGGTGGGTTGGGAACAGAAACCCCTTTGACAAAAAGCTCCAAAAATCCTGGATCATTTTGTTACTTAGTGCAAGCAAGGTTAGTGGAATATTTAGTCTTGTGCAATAAAATAAAAGATGTTGGCAGAATTGTTTGTGGTGTTTCGTTTTTTAAATTTTTTTGCTGCGTACTTCAGCCAGGGAAAGGGTAATCATGTCCTTTGGGCCTTCTTCGCTTTCGAAGTGGTGGGTTGGGCACAGAAACCCCTTTTGACAAAAAGCTCCAAAAATCCTGGATCATTTTGTTGCGTAGTGCAAGCTAGGATAATGAAATATTTAGTCTTGTGCGATAAAATATAAGATATTGGCAGAGTTGTTTGTGGTGTTTCGTTTTGTTTCATTTTTTTTGCTGCGTACCCCAACCAGGGAAAGGGTAACCTTGACCTTTGGGCCTTCTTCGCTTTCAAAATGGTGGGTTGGGCGCAGAAACCCCTTTGACAAAATGCTCCAAAAATCCTGGATCATTTTCTTGCGTAGTGCAAGCTAGGTTAGTGGAATATTTAGTCTTGTGCGATAAAATAAAAGATGTTGGCAGAGTTGTTTGTGGTGTTTCATTTCTTGCTACCCCAGCCAGGGAAAGGGTAACTTTGTCCTTTGGGCCTTGTTCGCTTTCAAAATGGTGGGCTGGGTGCGGAAACCCCTTTGACAAAATGCTCCAAAAATCCTGGATCATTTTCTTGCGTAAAACATGATGAAATGTCTTTGTATACCTTTAGAGGTTTTGCACGGCAGCCATAGTTAAGTTATAGTTAAGACGGGGATAACTATACTTAGCTATTTCGGTAATGGCTGCGGTCACATCTGGGCTACTAACTATAGTTAAGACGGGGATAACTATAGTTAGCTATTTCGGTAATGGCTGCGGTCACATCTGGGCTACTAACTATAGTTAAGGTGGCTCCCAACAGTTTCCAGCACTTTTCAAGATTTAGAATTTGATGGGTCATTATAACCACTCTTTATCGGCAGTAGATGCTACAATCATGATATCAAATGCCCAATGATTGGTGAACAAGTTGTTATCATTTTTGTGACACAATATGTTACCATAGCAACAGTATAACGTGCTGAAAACACGCTTGATTTTAGCTTTAAGTGTAAATGACTCGCTGAACCCCATTTTTTATTTTCGAATTTTGATCAGTAGGATAAGATGCAACTTTTGGCAAAGTCTAAAAAAATTCTGTAGGTGGGGTTCAGAGCTACCTTAAATTTTCGAAAATTTAAGGTGGCTCCGAACCCCACCTACAGAATTTTTTTAAACTACTCAGCACAAATTAATTGTTATCACCCTAAAAGGTACCGCGCGCGATGGTGTTCATTTTAGATTTTAGCACCCTAAGCGGCTCAAATCTACATATTTCGACCCTGAAAGGTACGACGAGCACCCCCGTCATATTTATATGGGAGACCCCCACAGTGGACGGAAAACAGTAAAGAATTTCTCAGGTTTTATAACCATTGCGCTTTATTAACTGTGGCTAGACCATTCAAGTAAAAGGTATTAAACACTATTCCTACAACATGGCTCTTACTGTATCTTACGTTTCGGTTTTGTGGATGAAATCCTAAAGTGTGATCATTTAAATGAATGATCGAAGCCGAATTTTTTAAATATTATTTCTTGCCGTATTAAAATTGTTTTTTTTTTTTCAGTTGGGAGCTCAGCCACTACTAAGGGCACCATAAGCACTAAATATAAAATCTATATCTCTCTACCATTTACAGGTATTTGAGGTTTTAATATAAAGGATAGGGATATCAGCGTTTACAGGTGTACATTTCCACGAAAAGGTCTCTCCTCCACAGAGGCTCTTTTATGGTGGAAGCTAAGAGATGATTCAAAATATTTAAAATTGTCGAAAACTCGTCTAAAACGTCGCATGACGTCATTATTTTGAATATTTAATGAGGTCCTTTTCCGTCGTCCCGGCCCTTTTATCAACTACCTTTTTAAGTAAAGCGAATACAAAAGAGGCCTCTTATCTTAATCACTCATACATATACAAGGTTCTCGAGGAGTTTAACTTCGTGCCATCTTTTATTAAATGGGTTCGCAAATTCTATTCAAATATATCAAGTTGTATCATTAATAATGTTTTTCTTCAAGTTACTTTACCACTGGCAATTATTGCATGTCATATTCGACAAAACGAAAAGATTCAAGGTATTCCAGTTCGCAATGTTGAGGTGAAATTGTCACTTTTGCTGATGATTTAAGTTGCTTTCTTCCAAACACATCCTCTTACTATTATCTTAGAGAAAGTCTTGAGAGTTTCTCTGATTGTTCGGGGCTAAAAGTTAATGAGGAGAAAACAGAATTTTTTTCGTTTAGGTTCAAGGAAGTTAGAGGGCGAAACACTTCATCGCGATTTTCAATCTTCCGTTAAAATTATTGGTGTGCACTTTGATTACAATCACGTAACTTGAAGAAGAGACAACTATGACTCAATCTTGAAATCTATTAAAGAAGTGCTAATCTATGGAGGTGGAGAGATCTCACTGTCATCGGCAGAATACAAATAGTTAAGTCATTTGCTATCCCGAAAATCATGTCCAAAGCGGCTGCAATCTCACTGCCAAATGAACAAATAAAAGAAGTTAACAGAGATCTTTATTCGTTTATTTGGAGGGGCAAAGGCAAGGTGAAACGTTCAGCCTTAATAAATAACATTGAGGATGGCGGCTTAAAAATGCTTGATCTTGAAGCTATGATATCGGCACAAAGAATTATCTGTCTGAAAAAGTACATCGAGGATTATGAAAGTCCCTGGAAGTATGTTTTAGATTTTTACCTAAAGAAAGTGGGTGGTAAATTTCTTTTACATTGTAACTTCGATAGTCGTAAATTAGATATCTCGTTGCCTGTATTTTACAAAGAATGCTTAGATGCCTGGTCCTCCATGAATCGTTTAGAATTGATCTCATATGAAAATATAATGAATCAAATTATCTGGAATAATAAGCACATCCTCTGTGAAGGAAAATCGTTCTTTCAACCTTATTTTTACAACCACGGGATTGTTAAAGTTGGCGGCCTTGTATCCAAGGATGGCATCTTCCTCAAAAGTGGGAAGATTGCAAATGCCTCACTCCCCCTTGCTTTTCGTTTGCCTTAATGGGTATCGTAGACGCTATTCCAAAGGAATGGCGTTCAACAATTTTGTGCACCCTCTGTTTTGGACGAAACTATCTTTCAAATATCGTTATCGGGCAAAATAGCCGACCTTACATGTGCTACATCTAAGTTGGTTTACAAGGAATGGCCGTTTTTATGCTAGAGACGTTAAAGTCGTGTGGACGCAATTAACGTCTTTTAAAGTCGTCCCCAAATAAATTTTAAGAGCACGAATATACAAATAGGGCTTAATTCGTCCTCGTTAGGGCCGTCCCGTTTTTATACTAGACGTATTTAACGTCTGAGACGTCAAAGTCGTCTGTTAAGTGCGTCTGAACGACGCACTTAAAATAAGACGTTAAAGTCGTCTCGAGACGACTTTAACGTCTCAGACGATATTAACGTCTGTAGCATAAAAACGGCCAATTTCGATCTCAGAAACAAATCCCACCCACTGCTAAGGCTAAAATGTTACTGGTAGATACCCGGAAATTTCGGTAGATTGGGAAAGGTTATATTCATTGGCCTTTGAAATAACTTTAGATACCAAGTTTAGATACCAAGTTTAGTTTACTTGTAGGTGTACAACATTGTAACTTGTGTAAAATGCAAATAAAATATATTAAAAAAAGAGGCCTCTACGGAGGAGAGAGTACTGGCAAAAGCAAAAGTAATTTTAATCTGCGTTATAACTTGTTGGATTTAGCTAGAAAACGCAAGGCTTCAAACACAACTAAGTCTAAAATCAATTTCCGGTTTTCCCAAGTAGAACGCGGTAAATTAAAATTCTTCATCGAGCTTATTTGGTCTATAATGGAGAATCATCTCCATGTTCGTGTATATTTCTTGCTAAATTCGGTCTGTTTTCTGAACCGTTGTCAATATATAAGTACATATACAATGTATAGTTGTAAATCGCGACTGCAATCTGAACTGCCCGAAACTTGACTGGACACTGCATGAAACTCAATGTTCTAACTAAAGCTGTCGGACGTCCGCGAGCATCATGACGGTTGGCAATTATTTATAATTAATTCAGACATTGTTTATATTGCCGTTAGAAATCATCTGGGTCACATGCGGGGGCAGTTTACGAACTGAGGGTGGCTTACAAACTTAGAATTCAGAACGGATTAATTTTTATCGGAGAGTGAATATTGCTATTTCAAGTTTTGACATATTTACCAAACAGTGCTAACTAACTGCTACTGTAACAACAAACTAAGGCTCTTAAGGTTATTTCTAACATTTTATACCAATAACAAGTTGAACTCCAGATCGTCAGCGTCCAAAAGCTGCCAAGACGAAGGTGATTTCCCTGCTACTACCAAGAAAGCCTGGGGGACGACAATGCAATCGTGAGGCGTAACTGATTCCAAAAGCCGAGTTCAACTTGATTGTATAAGTAACGTATAGGCCATTTTGACTTATTTTGCGTTAGTGCGTTGGATCAACATTCACTAGATTCTCCCATCGAACTGTGTAAATCCCAAAGTAGATCCCAAGAAAGATCGCGTACGAGATGGGAAAGACGATTCTGGAATACTTGTCCAAATAGCAGATGTCCTCTTCGCCATCTTCAATGCTCCTTCTAATCATCTGAATCATAGATGGTCTTCTTTGAAGCTTTTTTAGTAGCGTTCTGTCAGGCTTTCGTCGGTTATGTGTCAGGTCATCACTCGGTTCCACAATCCTCACTGTGCGTCCGTGGCTGTTGTGACTATTGCAGCTTATCGATTCACCAATGTCCTTTTTCTCTTTACCGTTATTGAAGTCAAACGTTTTGTCACCGATGGATACGGTAACGGTCACCTGAAATAGCAGTAAATAAACGTTTAGAAGGAATATCTGCAATGGGGGTTAACAATATTGTTACACCACAGGCTTTTAACCATTTAACTCAGAAGAGTACCAGAAATCAAAATTCAAGAAAAATCGTGTTAAAAAACAAATGGTACCATGCAAAGGTAGTGCCGAAGAGGATTTGTTGGAATGGTCACACCATAGAATCTTGTCCACAGACTCAATAGTTAGAACGACACTACATGTCTTCACAACTAACTCTGGGAGTGTAAGCGCTTAGTATGTCGAGTCTGTGTCTTGTTACCAAATGTCCAAATTCAGTTCTCCATTCAGTTCTCCTCTTGATAAATGAAGGCCTCGCGGCAAGAATGTCCCAAGAATCTTTTTGGCAATTTTCACTAAAATTGTATGTTTCAGGCCTTTAAAAGCACAGTTTTGTCAAATTAATGATTTATTATTGTTAAGGTACTTAAAATAGATCCAAAATGGGGAAGAAAATCCACATCTCTGAGAAAATCTTTTGGGCCTCAGGACACCCTATGTATCTTTTTCAAGATAAAATTTTATTCTGTTCGAAGATAGAAGATTTATACATCTTATTCATAAATGGCGGCGGATTTATTATTCTTTTGTATTTACTTTAATTCGCCTCACAGGCCTCGTGCGGCATGTGCAAGATTCAAAAGAATTTACACTCTAAAATGAGGCCAGTGAGGCAAATTAACATAGATATAAAAGAATCTTGAATCGGTCGCCATTTATTAATAATAATAAAGGCGTATTTCACCTGGTTGAAATCCTTTCAGTCATTTTATATGATCCAGTCATAATTTTGGCATGTGAGTCCCTTTTGAAGCCAAAAATTCAAGATTTCAGTGAAAATTTTCCAAAAAGCTACTTAGGACATTCTTGCCGGGAGGCCTTCAAATAAGTTAATCATAGTCACAATATCGTTCCCAGGGTCTTCTCCGCGTTCAAAATGACGTCACAGAGAAACCACTGCATGGAAAAGGCTACCAAAATACTCCATTAATTCGGGAGTATTTTTTGATGTGGCACAGATGAAATGTCTTCCCTCCGATTGAAACTGAGGTGTCAGACCAGGAGAAACAAATTATGGCTGTCATTAATCGCTAAAATAACCTGGAAATACTCAGAGCTGGTTATTTATGAGACGGTGTTTAACAAAACTGCGGTATAAAGCAATTTCAATCTGGCCAACAGGAATATTTAAACGTCATTTACTGTAAGTAATGTCCAGAAGGCAAACAGCACAGACTAGAAGAACATTTATCTATTTAAAATGACCCATTATAATAAGATGTGTAGGTCCATCAATTGTCTTAAACCGCGGTCTAAGGTTAACTTTGAATAACCAGCTCTCAGAATATTTTTCTTAAAAGTCAAAAGTGAATGGTTTGCAGTCTGCGAGGAAATAACAAAGCCTGGAAGGCAAATGGTCGTCACTGATCAGAAGATTGAACTGTCCATGTGAATGCTGCACCTCTTACAGCGTAAAACGTTACACACGCTACCTTTTCGTCCTCCAAATCAGGGATCATAAGAGATTCCTGTCGTTTCTTGTCACGTTCTAACGTTTTCTTCTCTTTCTCCTTCTTCCTATTCTTTTCTTTTCTTGTCTGCTTCAACACCAGCACATATTCAATCAAGCACATGAACACGAATACGAACGATCCCAGCAGAAAGTAATCGATTGACTTGAGGTAGGACACACGCGGCACGTTAGAATTCAGTGCACCTTGCATGAAGCAGATAGTCAACACTGTGGCTATACCCAGTCCCACGCGATCAGAGCCGTCTGTCTCGTCAACCCAGAAACTGACCCAGGATAGAATAACAACACAGACGCATGGAATGTACATTTGGAAGATGTAGTACATCGTGCGACGCCTGAAACGGATTGTGGCAGTGAGACCAGCAAACATTTCTGATGATAAAATAAAAATAAAATAAAATTTTTTAGAATCTATTATTTAACTGCAGCTTCTTGTCGGCGTAGTAGCGTGGATGCATTGTTTTGGCTAGGAACGAGTCTTTGGTCAAGTGAATTTGTTTTTGTGGTCCACCATTTTGGCAAAAATACTGCCATTAGTAGTATTAGTAGTAATCGAAAAACATAATTACTGTTAAGAGACTATCTACTACTACTACGACAGTGCGTGATAGTCTCTTGTTACTGTTGATTGCAAGGTGTCGTGTGTGGTTTTCATTTGTGACAGTAATCAAATCCTAGAGCCACAATATCTTTAACAGCGAACACAACTGAAACTCTTTACCCGCAATGTCCACATTCTACACAATTGTCTCTCGCTGCGCTTCGTTCCTTTTCGTTTGGCCTTTTACCAAGCGCTATCTTTCAAAAACTGATACACCTCTATTACATCTTTGCACAATAAAGACAAATTGATAGGGTGTTTCTTGGTGTTGCGGAAGCCATTGTTGGTTAGCTTTTGTGTTGTGGTGTGGGTATTGTTCAGTGTCTTATGAATCTTTTGTTTTACGTCATTTGGTGATCACACCATCCGCAACACCAAGAAACTACCGATTGATAATAGATATGAATTGTGTAGCGCCCGGGTGTGTCACCAATCTTATGAAATGAATATGTTTAAAACAAGTTATTAAAGCGCTTTTGAAACTAAAGGTTCAGACGTTTCGGGACTTCTGTCCCTCCCTTAGTGAACAGCTGACGCGCGTTTTCAGTTAACGGCTATTCACTGAGGGAGGTACAGAAGTCCCGAAACGTCTGAACCTTTAGTTTCAAACGCGCTTTATTAACATTTTTTTAAAGACAAATTGAGATGATTTGATTTAACTGGCTAGTAATTGAATTAACCGAACATTTTCACTGATGTAATGTCTTTTCACATCGTTGACTGTCTGATTGGCATTTTGCAACGGAGCACTTTTGCGATGGTCTTAGCGAGGAATTCCAGTGGTGTTTTGGGCTCAAGTCTCGAGACAGACAACAGCTAAGCATAAAAGAAATGACGAAAGCAAGTGCATCTTATTGAATTGCTGAGGGTGTTAAGTAGGACGAAATCTTCACAATTATAGTCATTCCCATATAATTCTTATAAATTCTAACGGTCAAGTAGGAACCCGTTCACCACTCGCTTGAACGTTGCACTGGTGAATGCTTAAAGCAGTTTTCAATTGAGTGTCGTAATACTAACGACGGCACAGAAAATCCAATAAACCAATCAGGAACTCGTAACAAATACATGTAGCCGGCTCCAAGCGCGGGAAAACGCGTACAGGCAAGTCACAATTGGTTTTGGTTTTATTTCTTATTGGCTGAGAAAGTGGCGCTAGATATTTTTAGCCAATCACAAAGCGCAGCAATGCAAAACCAAGCAATCGCGAACTGAGTACTTTCGATACTTATAAAGTGAAAACCGCTCTATGACAAATAGTTCTCACCTGAGTGATAAACTGGATGTTTTCCATTTCTTCTTGCAGACAAAATATCAAACTGTGCCATCTCTTTATCATAAATGTAAATATCACTTCCTATCGCCTGTCTCCACGTAAGGTTTAAATCCTTGTTCTCAAAGGAAACTACAAAAGAAAATAAAAATTAGCCTGGAAAACATCACCGAAGGTTTCTTTGCGTTGTCTTGAATTGTAATTCTCATAGAAAGGACGCCCGAGAAACGAGGGGGAGGATTCCATAATGATGTTACATCTATTGATTTGGATGGTAATGCTTCAATCGTTTGTCCAAGCTGATTCAAATATATCTTTTGAAAGGGGCTACAGTTATGATAATGTCGATGATAATCGCGACACATTTGGGAATAACTTCGGCGTAAATTAAAGTGTAAATTAAAGTGCTGTTCTTTTCAAGAAATGTTGCAATAGTGCCCTAACAGAACTCAATATTGAGAAAATCTTAATGTTCTCTCGCCAAAACTGAAAAACATAAAAGCAAACTAAGTACTATCAGTATATTTTGTAAATTTTGTTAACCTAAATTAAGATTTTGTAAATCCTAGTCCCAATAAGATGGTTTTTGTAATTTTCGTAATATACTGTAAACACATTGTAATTCATTTTGAATGCGAAAATGTGGTGATTAAGCATTATCATCATCATCATCATCATCATCACTATTATTATTATTATAGTATAACTCTATCTCTAGACTTTATATCTTTAGCATCAGCGTTCTACGTACAACTCTCAAAAGCCAAGTGACAAATCTGTTCATCTAACGGGTAATCCCTGAGGTCCACTTTACAAGAACTTCGAGCGGTGAATCTGTAAAATACGATAATGAAAAAAAAACGATATTTATTTAACTATTTTTGTACACTAACTCGATAGTGGATGGGTTTATAATAGTTGGAGTAACTGTATACAGTGGAACCTCGATTTAACGAAGCGCCAAGGGACTGGGGAAATTGGTTCGTTACATCGAGGGTTCGTTATATCGAAACCCTCGTTATAACGAATTTGCGGAAAAACAACCAAAATATTCGTTATATCGAGGTATAGTTAATAATTGTTTTGTAACGGTGTTACCTATTTCCGGATCTTAACAAATAACATTTGCACTTTAATGCCTGTATGAAGCTACAGTACACTGTAAATATAACTACGGAACTGGAAAACTGTACAGGTTATACCTTTGCCCTACAGCACACACTGCTGGTCTGTTCCGCATTCATATTTTGTCGCGCGTTGACATTTATTCGTTATATCGGGGTAGATTTTACGTTTGGGCTGCCGGATTGTGTTCCTTATAAGGGAGGGTTGTCCAATACTCGGACAAATTTATGCACTGCATTGTATTGTATTATCAAAGAAAAACTCGTTATAAAATGCTCAAGGAAATGCGCGCGCTATGATTGGTTGAACCGAGTTCATTATAACTCGATAAAGCACGCGCGTGAAGTAAGGTTCATTATAACCGTTTATATTTTATAAAAGAAATAAAAAAACTTGTTCCTCGTGCATTGTTGAGTTATATAAGCACTTGGGAATTTTTAAGAACACTCGAGAAGTGCGAAAAGCACTCGCCTTTGGCTCGTGCTTCTCTGCACTTCTCTCGTGTTCTTAAAAATTCCCGCGTGCTTATATAACTCAATAATGCACTCGGCGCGTTTTTTATTTCTTTATTAAAGAACCGAAGAGCCCAGGAGCTGTCACTGGGTAGATACAGTACTGAAATAAGACAGACCGGCCAAACAATTTATTAATCAAACAAAACACAAGGCACTTGCCCCCGTACACTCACCTCACGACTAGCATGATGGTCCCATTTCCCAGATGTATCCAGGCCTTTTTGTTAATGGATACCAGCTTGTGGATTTTGGTGTCGATGGAGTTCACAATAAAGGTGTCCGGCACCCATAGCTTGTCAGTTGCGTCTCCACTGAGAATTATGGTCTGGTTAAGACCAAACCCTAGTCGAGGATCTCGCCAGAACTGCCCCATGTACAAATCAACTGAGAATTCCTAAGGATAAACGTTGTATTGTCGAGAAGCCAAAAATTGACGTTTGATTTGCTTGTCATGTACTGATCTTGTGATGTAAAGGCTAAGGCTATTCAAGATTGGGCCACACGCATCTTTCCTATAGGTAATCAGCTACTATACTTGACTGTCTCGATGGTTAAGGAATAGGCCATTTCCGAGTTGCCTTTAGCCTCTCTATCAAAAACTCATTTTAATATGAAAGGTTTCGCACCTAGCCTCGCTTTGATAGAGAGGGTAAAGGCAACTCGGAAATGGCCTATTTAACAACAGTTCCCATGGTGGACATGTTTCGTTTGTTCAATTCAACCTTGGCTAAGACCTACCCGAGAGCGGATGTCCCAATTTTGATAAAGGCATTACAATTCGGTATTTTCCATTGGTTAGTTTCTGTTTGGTCTACACTATTTTTTAAATAAGAAAGTCTAATTTTGGGGCTGAGGTTGAGCTGGGGCTGCACGTTCTTATTTTTTGGTGATTTGAGCCTAAAAACGTTCTTAGCAGGTTCTTAGGAAAAATGGTACAGTAGTTCAATAAATTATAGCCATGAATAAGAAGAAAGAATTATAGGTGATCTGAAGTTCTACAAATTTGCTTATTATTAGACATGCTAGCATAAAATGGAAAAAACCTTGTATACATTTCTTATCTCATTTGTAAAACATGGTAAATAGAGACGTTTTTAACTAAATCTCAGCCTGGGTACTATCTTGGCACGTTCTTAAATTTCAGGCCAATCTTAGCCTCAACGTTCTTATAAAAAAAGTTCTTATATAGATTGGTATGCTTGAGGCTTTGTCCTAATCGGTAATTGGTAACATAGACAGTCTTAAAAAAATTCGAGCAATTTTAACCCACAAAAAAAATCACAAACGCAGATAATCCAAAGAATCAAATCAGATCTGGAAGCAAACACATGTACAGTAGCCGACACCACTCACGGAAAAAAGCATGCGTGCACGATGTTTTCGTTTTACTGCTTCTGCTTGGTTATAGCGTGTGAACAGGCTCCTTTTTTACCCAATACCCCAGGCACCTGTTCACACGCTAGCTTGGTCATGAAAGTGGCTCGAGTACTTTTTTCTTGACATTCAATTGAAACCCACTCTAAAAGGAAGAACTAGCAGTAATCGAAGATTATGGAGATGCGTTCGAAGGTTTCCAGCGGAAGTGAACCCCTGAAAAAAGCAACAGGGGCGGCCATTTGGCAGTCCAGACAACAAAAATTTTCAATTTTTTCTGCATGCAACAGGCACAGGGTAACCAACACGAAATTAGGTTTGCGTTCTTCGAACGCGATAAAGTACTATGATGGTATATTTTCAGTTTAATAGTTACTTTAAAGGTGTGATCACAAAAACGAAAAGGTGTGAAACAAACCAACAACAAAACAAACAAACAATAATCCTCGTGGAAGGAAAACGTCTTAACGAACTTACCATGTTGGTTTCACTCAGTTCTCCAAATGACAGGATAAGCATATCCATTCCGACTTTCAGTGGTTTAACTGCAATTTGTATCGTATATTACAGTCAGCTGATTAAGTTTATGTATCAGCGTAACGGTAATCTTCATTGTAAATTTGTAACGGTAATGTTCATTTTACATATTTTCTGTAAGAGATCGGAAATCCACTGCTTTTATACCCGGAGCAAAGACAGTGTTCATCTACCCAACCGGACTGTTCTTGGCCAGTGATCCTTTATATATTGTGGCACAAACGTTTGGAACTCTTTGTCTGCTGAGATTCGTAACTACACCTCTCCTCAAACTTTTAAACGAAAACTAAGAGGCAATCCCCTTAGCAGTTGGTTGAATAATTAATCTCAATCAGTTCTAGTTTATAATTATATTTTATATTTATATGTAATGCTTACATATTATACGAGCCGTTAAGTTTTCTCAGTTTTAGAATTTTTGTTTTAAATACATTATAAATTACGTATGAAGACCCTTTGCGAACCTAATAAACGTTATTGTATCCTATTGTAATAGGACTTACCCTCGTAAAAGGGTCTTATTCTCTTGTCATAATTTTCGAAAACTGCATCTAAGAGGTGCGACATGTTTTTACCGGCCATTGTGTAGTTCTTGTAAAGGTTGTGAAGAACTGGCAAATCTGTCTTGTGAAAATTTGGATCACCTCTGGAAAAAAAAAAAATTGAACATGAAACAGATACCAATATCACGGCTGTCACTGTCACTGTCTTTTTGCTCAAAACTAAGGTAGGTAGTTAGATAAGTAGCCGCTTTACCTGGTTTCCATAGCATTAAGCAAATAGAAGTGTTGCTACTCCTCCCTGGATGGAATGCTAGTCCATCGCAGGGTTACTCCAATATGATGTCACCGGTACCCATATTATATTATTCAAATTCAAAAATATATACTAAGGCATTTCAATAACAGGTCAAAGCTAGGTGGTTCTCATTTTGGGACTGTGTAAGAGACTCTAAAGTACATATCACTCATATGTTTCAACCCCAGTTCACATACTATGATTACCTCATATATTCACAGTTAAACCCAACAGAGTGACCATTCGACCACATCTAACTCCAGCTAAATATCAGTATCGAATGAAAGCTATAGGGCAGTTCTTTCCTGTGATATGGTTTATTACGTTTTACATGGCGACTCTGTGCATGAAAACCCTACTGCACTACACCATAGCAACACGTTCCTATGGTCCTTTGTTTTATGCTGTACAAGGTGCCTTTCAATACGCCATTTCCGAGTTGCTTTTTGTCTCGTTATCAAAGCGAGGCTTGGTGCACAACCTTTCATATGAAAATTAGTTTTCATTCACATGTAAATAAAACTAATTTTCACATGAAAGATTGTGCACCAAGCCTCACTCTGATAACGAGACAACAAGCAACTTGGAAATGGCCTATTCTTGCCATTGAAGATGAAGTAGTACTTTATGTGTCGCTGTTAACAGCGACATATAAAGCACTGTTTGAATTAAGGGATAGAGCGGTTATCAGTTGAGTAGCGTAAAAGCAAAAAGCAGAAACCAAAGTATCGCAACAGACGCAGACAATCAAATGAATTAACCAATCAGAACTCAAAGCAAATACAAGCAGCCGGCGCCAAGCGCGGGAAAACGCGTGCGAACAAGTCATGATTGGTTTGGGTTTTACTTCTGATTAGTCGAGATAGTAGCCCGAACTGCTTCGGCCAATCACAAAGCGAAGAAATGCAAAAATAGAACAATTGCGATTGAAAACCGCTCTAAAATGGTTGAAGGTATTGTTGACTCACTTTTGTGTGTAACACTTCTACAATTTAACTAAAATAATTACAAAAAAAGCAAAAACACAAACAAAAAAAATCTTACGAAAACTCCAAGGCATCTGGTGGTACGGACACATTTCCAAGAATCATTCTGGTTAGGTTGGAATTGGAGTGGATGCTCCGAACGACTTTTCTGGAAGTGCAAGATTAATTAGGCCATGATAGTCAAATTTTAAATTAGACAGACATTATTTGACATTGGATTCCTGTTTTCCCCAACTATTTAATGTTTAGTTCACTGTTTTCCCATATATAAACATGGCGCTTTTTACCGCGAAAACGCCTTTTACTAGATGTAAAGTACTTAGATGTAAAGTATTTAATAGATTCGAATATTTAAGCAAATAATTACGCAGTGTAGAATACCTAATTTTTGTTCGCTTTGTAAAATTATTCTCACATCTAGGTTTTCTTATATTTTCTTTCTTGTCCTTTTCACCTCCCGCCTCGATTAGCCTAAGCTAACCGCGGGTTGCGTGAAAAATTTCCTTTTTTCCTTTTTAGTTTACTTTATTTATTTATTTATTTATTTATTTATTATAATAATAATTTATTAATTGTAATTGTAATTGTAATTGTAATAATGATTGTAATAAAGTTGTTGTTGTGTTGTTGTGTGTGTTGAGGTTCATATTTAACAGACCGCCGGCTCTGGCTGGCTCTCTACAATTGACTTTTACCTAATATCCTACAAATAGAGAACTAACGCAAGTAAATGGCTAAAAAATACTTTCGACCATACTGTTTCTCTTGATTTAGTTACACTTAATAATTCCACTACCAGACCTAATCCTACTTTTCTGATTTGTTACCTACAATTTTTTTTATATCTTGGTCTCTTTTTGAGTTAAGAGTTATGTTCATGACCGATGCCGTAAGCAACTCAGTGCTTCCCGCCTCAATGACGATTAGTTAATGAACGAATCGTTGTCATGGAATAATTGTTCAAGTCGTCTTATAACTATAATGACCAAACGGTAATGTAATCTTACTTGTTTCTAAAATGGACTTCTGATGGGTGATCCGTGTTGTTCTTGTTCTGATTTTCATATAAGGAGCTGTGAACAAGAAAAAAGTAGTATTATCAAAACAATAACAACATCATCACCAACAACAACAAACCAAAAAAAAAAAACACTGAATCAGTCTATAATGCAGATGAATTTGAATTTGAGTAATGTTTCCTTTTTGTGTTTTTCATTTATACTTTCCGTTATGTGTTGTTAATGACCTGATAAAATGTGCTGTCTATAACCGGAAAAGTTAAAACAGAAGTAAAGAGATGACACATATTCTCCCCCTCCCCCCCCCCCCCCCCCAAAAAAAAGAGGAAAACAGAATCAATGTTTTACACAACATAATTTATTTGGCTTGTGGACAGAAGGCCAACACTGGCATAAGCAGCTCAAAATTTGAAACTTGATGTGAGAGCTATCTCCCCTACATGTAAATATATGGCCAATTAATGATTTTTGAATCTTTAACAGACGTTTGCCCGATTCGACGAATCTGCAAAGCCAAATAGCTAACGCCGCACAAAAATTAGCTGGTAAAAATTTCAAAATTCACTGAACTAGGCAAGGATAAAATTGCGGAATAACTCGATCAGTCCTTGTCGATTCCTTGACCGTAATTATTGTCATATTGTTTACTAGAAATATCATTTTTTGATCATAATGGTCCTTATTGGTCATTCATTGGTCCTTATTGGTCATTCATTGGTAGAATGAGATTTTTAAACATATATAAGGAATATTTACCTGGTTTCCGTCAATGTATTGCACAAGAAAACTTGGCAGAGAATAAGCGGCACAATGATTCTCCGACTGCACCACATCTTGAAAGGTTGCTGTTTGTTTTTACTCGATGTTTACAGCAGAAGCTAAGTCAAGTAAAAAAGGATGACGTTAATGAGGTTATAAAGATCGCTTTTAATTATCTAATCACTAAATAGGAACTAATACACATTACTTTCTGTTTGAGGATAAACTGCAGAAATGTCAGTAGGCCTATGCCAGGACTAACCTTACTATACTAAAAAATTGAGACGTATTATCAAACTAAACCTATTGAGGCAAACTTAAAATATTATGGTCATTCGTACACGATGAAAAACCTATGCTGTTTACGTTGTCAGACACACACATTGTCGAAGTAGCGATTGCTTTTCGATTAAAGAAGAGGCCTATGTGCAAGAGTTCGAGGTATTCTGTTTGTGGAGTTGTCAGAATATGTCCACTAAAGTTTCGTTACAGGAAGGCTGCACCCGGAGGTTCAACCCCTTAACTTTTCACATGCCAACTGCCATTCAAAACGATACCCCCGCTTTGATATACATGACAAAAATGTGCACCCTTTTCGTC
The DNA here is from genome assembly GCA_022457155.1 of Cladopsammia gracilis. Classification (NCBI taxonomy): domain Eukaryota; kingdom Metazoa; phylum Cnidaria; class Anthozoa; order Scleractinia; family Dendrophylliidae; genus Cladopsammia; species Cladopsammia gracilis. The sequence goes on from JAJGOT010000426.1 coordinate 20,395, forward strand.
TTCTTCAGAGATGAATCAAAGAACGAAGATTATCCCATACAGGGTCACATAAACGCTGCGAAATTGGGAAAATGCAAGGACTGTATCGACTCTATATTTTCCAGCTGCAAGCGTTATCTCTACGTGTAACTGAATGCTACCCTTTCTAACATTTACAATTAATTATACACTTTCAGCTCCCTGTCTACAAATGCGATCCTTCCAAATACTAAAACCTTAAATTTCGCTTCCTTTTGTAAAATGCCGCCCGTTTCGGGCGGAGCCTCTCGTATAGCCCACTATATGGAGTGTCTTCAGGAGCTCGTCAACCCCCCCCCCCTCCCCCCAGAGACAGGGAAAGAGACATAAGAAATTGCCCATGGAATACCTTCTCTATGTAACTTGTCTCTCAACGAAAGGTCTTGGTGCAAGTCGCAGAAAAAGTAGAATGATCTCTGTTTTCTATTTTTCGAAAGTTACGAGATATTTCGCGCGTTTCGTGTATTTGGCAACTTGCTTCGTAATTCTCTGGCCAGCTCTGAAAGCTGTTTGTTACCAAATAGGCTAATTTGTCATCGAATTACAATACCCTAGATCATATCTACAAGGATTTTAAACAGGGCAAATGATCTCCGCTACCGAATGTTAGAAAGACCGCAGTTGGAACTGTATCCTTTGGTCGACAAATATAACTCATCGATTATGTATATCATAACTAGTATACGGGCACAATTAATTCGCCACAAAGTTCTGAAAGAATTGATATAGTAGCACAACTGTTATGGATAGAACTTAGAACTAAATAGAATAGATAGAGCTTTAGGCTCTATTATTTTAACTCTGGCATTTTATTACAAACTGTGCCGCCGATTAGTGGTCCAGGTACATGTAGCAAGAGAACTATACTTCACACGCGAACTAAAAAAAGAAGTCATCATTTTAACAGTATGCCATACTGAAATGTTAACTTTAGTCCTAGAGACAATCAACAAATTTATATAAAAAACCCGTGTTCTGAAATTGAACACAAAGTACAATTGTTTGCGAAGCAAACAAATCATTTAGTAGAAGATGAACAAGCTTATTCGGTTGCTACAGTGTTTCCGTACTTGTCAGGGATTATAACAGAATATTTGAGTGCTCGCTTAAGCGGACAAATCCTCGCATGTTTTGATGACAATTTAACACAAAACGGCAACTTACCAGGATACGAAAAGAGCCTTTTGTACAAGATCCAAGAAAATGAGGAAATCTAAGTGTGATGACTCGCATAGCATCACAACTATAGTTCACTGCCAAAGCACGACCCGCATTGCCGTGTTTGGCTTATCATTGGCTTATAGGACATTTAGTTTAAAGTCTTCCTATCGCATAAACAAGCATTTCAAAGTAAGCAGTGATTTTCTCTCTAATGATCTTCCTTATCGCGAGTAACAATCATTCCAAAGAAGGCACCGTATATTATCTTCGTCTTGACCTAAAGGTCTGTCTTACAAATGTCTTTTCAAGACTCGTTTCCTGAAAAGCATTTCGCGCCCGCAAAATGTTTCTGCCAGGTCTGGCAGTAATTTTGTTTAACTAAAATCATACTTTGTACACAAAGAATAAAACCCCGCCTAAAGTCACCGGCGACACACGTGTCAATGAACTACAGACTCAAGGCATAACCTCTTAGTAAGGAAAACAATCTTTTATATACTAATTGCTTTTAGATTGAAAGCTTTCCACATTTTTCTTAGACTCGCTTGCATCCGAGAGCCCGGCTAGTACGAAAGTTAGGGCCATGCATACCAAAATATCATTCAGATTATTCCTAGTCCAAATATCGCAAACTACTTATATACGTTTCGGTTAAGAGTGTTATGTACGAACCAACAGGTGTTATTTGTGCCAAAACGCATCGAATTCTTCTTTCAAACATAGTGTTTCGTAATCTGGCCGCGATGTATAGCCGTCAATCCGGGGGTGGGGGGTTCTCTGTACATTTTTGGGTGATGCTGTGCCGCTGGGACTCTGAAACCAGGCACCCTACACCAAACCAAATTCAGCTGTATTTTGCAACCCTAGATGGATAGACTAGATACCAAAGATCCCTACCATATCTAAGACTCGCTTTTTTTCAGAAACTGACTTCGTACCATTGATCAGTTTACCAGGCTTCATAGCGGCACATACCGCATGGCTTATATATGAGTGTCTCCCCCGGCCGTCAAGATGTAAGGCGTTTCATGTAACATCCTTTGATCTGCGGAATTCGCTATTTTGACATTTTCATGACGTTTTTGACAATTGAGCACAGTTCAGAAGAACCGAAGCATTCATTTTTAAAAGCCAAAAGTTAATTGAAAATCGAAAACGTTGTTGTCTTTAGAGTGACGCTTTATATATTATATACAGAATACACCCTATTCTAAACATAAACTTCAAGCGGTCTTTAAAATAAATTATTGTTTCCATCAATAAGTTGTAAAACAAAAACAAACAAAAACAGCCTGGTTAAATCGTGGAAGATTATTTACGAATAGCATCCTGCTTGGACCGGAAGTCGGTGATTTTCCACAAACACACAAGGCCACACACAACTCCTACTTGGCTCACGTGCTGCGCATGATCGAGAATGTGCAAGACTGCCCATTCTCGACACCAGAGCCCTTCTTTGTTATCTTTGTCTTCGGTCTTGCGCGGTCAAGAAAACCGAAGGCTCTGATGTCGAGTTGTAAGTCTTCAATATAATAAGCCATATGGACGAATTTCAGACAGTAAGTTTATTCACATTGGTCATAGCTTGGTGAAGCAGTTGTTCATTTTCCAGCAACCACAAGGGAGCATATGAGCCGAGGCGAAGAAACAGTTCTGCACTGCATATAAAGATTAGTGAGAAATTAAGTTAAAAGGAAATGAGTAGACTGAGAACAGACGTAACCCTCATCCCTTTAGCAGTATTACATTTTTTGGTTACACGCCAAACAAAGACAATCTTGTTTCAAACTCCACCTTTACATAGATGTCATAGATGTGCGAAGTGAGTACAACATTCAAAAAGCTGATGTCAACGTTTTTGTTGAAACAAAGCTTTGCTTGTCAGCTACAGTCTTTAGATGAACCATAATTTCAATAACAATAGTAGTGCTTTAGGTTAAATATTAATGTGAACTTTTAGTTACGTGAGCAGGACCAATACCCGCCAGCTACGGCAGATCAGAGGCAAAATCCAAACTAACAATGCAAATATGACATTGGAACACAGACTGGAATGTAAGTTGTATCCTTTTATTGACAAAATCGCCACAATCGCCTTATCCGTAGGTTAACAACTTCTTGCTTCAATGGGATTCAAACCCAATCTACTATGGTGCTGATTCAATATACTCAGCAACCACTGACAGAGGATGAAAAAGAGCCCGACAAATATGTGGCTTCGATGGGATTCAAACCCAATGACCACTTTGTTACTGCTGCAATATGTTCTCTACGCTAACTCAGGTGATGTGAACTGTTATACAAGGGGCAACTGGAAGAGAGGTAAAAGCCCGGACTAACATCTGTTGCTTCAACGGGATTCAAACCCAAAGACCGCTTTGTTACTGCTCAATGTTTTCCATACTAACTCATGTGATATGTTATATAAGGGGTTGCAATGTTCTCTATACTAACAATTGTTTCATCAGGTCCAGATTCACATGACATTACAATACCTATCCTGTTGGTGTCCGACCTTTGTTTGCTGTCAGTTTTGCCTGAAGTCAGTGTTACGATGTGTTTTAAAACCAGGTACCATAATCTCTACCTCTTTTTGGCCCTACATATGCTCTCTTTACATCCATGCAGGTAAATAAAGGACGCCAGTTGGAGAAAACTAACGTCTGAATTTGCAATATGACCAACGATAAATGAAGCCAGGGATATCCTACACACTTTACGTTACAGAAATTAAGATGCATTCCACCCTGATGCCCCAATAGGCTACGAATGCAACCAGTCACGGTGGATCCAGACCCTATCGTAAGAGGTGGGGGTGGGCAGAGTGAATAATGTGGGGGTGGGGGTGGGGGTGGGGGTGAATAAGGCCGGGCCGGTCGGAATGAAAATGTTAGAGACTGGTGGACCTTACATTTTTGTAAGGTAAGGGAACGGACAGTGGCGGATCTGGGGAAGGGGGCCAAGGGAGGGGAGGGGAGGGGGGTTGGGGGCGACAGTGTTAGGGTATAGCTGACATCTCCTTCTTTCTTCTTTAAGGGACGGACCATTATTTTTATGAAAGGGGGGTGGGGGGTGGGGGTTGGAAAATTCACATGCAAACACTTGTTTATATATGCGGCACCTGCTGCAAACAATTTTGTTTGTGTGTCTCAGTCCAACTGCCATACTTTCAGCAAACACAAATCCAAAGATGTTGTCGACATACTTCACATCATAGTGCTAATCCTGTTGACGACCAAATGACACTTTTGAGTGCTGCTTCAGTTGAGAATTTGAATGTGAAGATCAGTAATTCTGATTCTGTGTCCCTGTTATTAAAGGGTCTTAAAAGACCTATAAATTAACCAATACCTCTCTCTTTAGGGTATAGAAAAGGAATAGTAGTGCAATTACAGGAAATCCTGACAAAATACTGGTGGGCATCTGATGGACTCCATGCACTACTTCCAGGGGGAGGGGGACAGTAGTTATACTCTTAGTCTTGTCATGCTGATTTACCTCCTTTTCCTCTCTAGCAGGAGAAGCTATTACCACCTGACTCTCAATGCCAAGATGACATTAGAACACAGACTGGACTGTAACTAGTATCCTTTTGGGGACAAAAGCATCACACTCGCCTCAACTGTAGGTTAACAACTTGCAGCTCCCTGTTGGCTTCAAAGGGATTCAAACCCAATGAAACATGGTGTTGACTCAATATACTCAGGAGCCACTGACAGGATGGAAAAAAAGCTCGGCAAAATTATGAGGCTTCAATGGGATCCAAACCCAATTAGCTCTTTTGTTGATGCAATGGTATCAGTACTAGCTGTGATAAGAGGCCACTGGAAGACAGGTGAAAAGCCTGGACTAAAATCTGTAGCTTAAACGGGATTCAAACCCAAAGACCTCTTTGTTGCTTCTGCAATGTTCTCCATACTAAGGTGACATGTTATATAAAGGGGTCGCAATGTTCTCCATGCTAACTATTATCCCATCAGATCCAGATTCACATGATATGACAATACCTATCCTGTTAGTGTCCAACCTTTGTTAGCTGTCAGTTCTGCCAGAAGTCAGTGTTTCGATGTGTTTCCAAGCTAGGTAGGTACGATAATCTCTGCCTGGGTGAATAAGGCAGGGGCTGGTCGGAGTGAAAAATGTTCGAGACTGAGGGCCTTATATTTTCGCAAGATAAGGGAGGCGGGCAGTGGCAGATCTAGATAAGGGGCCAGGAGAGGGGGGACAGTCTTAGGGTATCAACTGACATCCTTTCGTTTCTTTTTCTATCTTTTCTGCGGTATTCAGGTTCCGAATCCAAAGATGTTCAGGACATATTTCACATCATAGTGCCAATACTGTGGCAACCGACTGTCACTTGCTTGCAGTGCTACTTCAGTTGAGATTTTGTACGTGAAGATTAGTGATTCTTATGTTATTTTTGTTCAAGGGTCTTAAAAGACTATTAATTAAAGTGTATATGACAGATATTTATTATTTGCTTGATAGAATCTACATGGCGTTCTGATAAGAAAGTCGGAAAAAGTTTTTCGATATCGATTTTTCTTGTCCGTGATTTAGCTGTCTAAAAACGTGAAATTTTACGTCCGGTGGGTTACAAAACCACGCAAGAAGAAAGACTGGAAATAGTCCGCTGTGACGTCAATACAAGAATGCCAGTGTCGCGGTTTCTCAGTTTTTCCGTTTTTTGGTGTGTGTTGCTACAACCATAGACAACACATCTCAATAGAACCGTGTTTCTTCGTCAGGGCGCACCAAAAAATGCGAGGAAACGAGAAACTGCGACACTGGCATTCAATGGCACTCTTGTATTGACGTTACAGCAGACTATTTCCAGTCTTTCTTCTCGCGCGGTTTTGTAACCCACCGGAAGTGAAATTTCACGTTTTTAGATGGCTAAAACACGGAAAAGAAAATCGATATAGATTTTTCGATTTCTTATCAGGACGCCATGTAGATTCCATCAAGCAAATAAAAAAATCTGTCATATACACTTTAACCAATACCTCTCTCCACAAGGATGTAAAAAAGGGATAGTAGTGCATTTATAGGAAATGCTGCAATATACTGGGGGGCATCTGATAGACTCGTTCCACCAATTCCACTGAGGAGGAGGCGGAAGACAGCAGTTATACTCCTAGTCTTGTCATGCATCAGATATAGCAGCTGTTTATCAGTATAAGTCAGTATTTTGGATCTTTCAGCACGTGAGCTAATTTACTTCACTTCTCCTCTCTTGCAGAAGAAGCTATTACCACCTGACTCTGTATTTCAAGATCTACCTCCATAACAGCATTCAGAAACTCTATGGTGCAGGTGTCTAGTTCAAGAGGTAAACAATCAGTTCTCTCTTAATTCCACAAAAGCTCACCAACAACCAATTTTCATAACTAACGATTGGTCAAGTGTTGACGATACCAGCTGTGAGCATTAAAAACAATCAGTTTTGCAAAGTTTGATAATTTATGGGAAGGGGTTCAGAGCCACCGTAAATTTTCAAAAATTTAATTCACCGAGCTCCCTTTTCTTAGTTATAAGGTCTTCAAGCTAAACATATAGGTCTTTCACAAAATATACTGTTGCAATAGTAACCTGTTACCCCATGACAATGACTATAACTTGACTGGACATTTGTTTGATACCATTATGAAAGCACTAACTGATCAAGGGTGGTAGTATTGATTCACCAAAGTGTAAGTACCGGAAATTACTAGAAACTGTTGTTAGCCACCTTAAGAGTAGCCAGAAAATAAATACAGCATGAAAACAACAAGACTACTGAGATGAAAGACCCACTCTCTGCATGCCTTGACACAAAAAGCAGCACTAGTTTCCATATTTAAAAAACTGACTTTTCTGTGTCACTTCAAATTACATGAAGAAAAACATTTTTCACACTTTACAGCAAAAGAAAGGAAAAGATTAGAAATAGGTTTGCCTCAAACCCCAGAGTCATATCCATATCCACTACAACAGCCAAGGCTAGCTGCCTGGAGATGAATTTTTTTTTACAAATCAAATCAATCATTGATGATGGTAATTCCAATGATCGCATGCTAATTTTACATTACTTGTACTTTATTGTTTTCCCTTAGAATCACTCCATGCCAACAATTCCTGTCAGATTGCAAAGGAAAAACCCTGTCGTTGTTTCCCAGGGATCATTTTCAACTTCACCATCGCAATTTAACTTGCTGTGCATCAACAGTGGTATCAGAGAACCAAGCCTTTAAACTTCAAAATGAAACGACGTTCACTTAAGCTTCAAGGTGATTCACACTGCAGAGACAAACACATTTCAGCTTAAAGAAACTGTCATAGGGATTTTGACGTTTCTGGGTAAATAATGCCCCTAAACTGAAACTAAGTACCTTTCTTACAAACACAAAATACTTACATTTTGGTTTGCATTTCCACTGATATAAGTGAAACTTTTGGCTGTTTAAAGCAACATTTAAAATGGTGACATAGCCCCTTTAAGGACGTCCTGGACTAATGATGGGATGGTCGACTTTAATAGTTATTCTGCCTACTTCACATTAACATTTTAAATTCAACACAAAGATTTGTTTTACCGTAATTTCCTGTGTTATTTTGTAGAATTTTAGCTTTGACTGTTTTGCTAGCTTTCTCCAACGGCATTGTATATAGCACATACTGTAAGAAAAAATGTTTTGTTGACAACAACCTTCGTGAGTAGCCACGTTTGTCTAGAACTATCACAGACCACCTATGTTTTCTGTGTCTTGTACACATCCTCGGCTTCGTGTATCATGAGTGCCATTAAACTGTTTGTTTATTATACACAAACCGTTTGCATGCACAATTCAGCCTGAATAGAAATTACCGAGGTAATTATTGCCAAAACAAAATGCAATATTACAACGAGATTGTATTGACTTCTGTCTCATGGAAATGTCAAGAAGGTGTTTTCCAGCCCCCACCCTGCTTCTACCCTTAAAGTACCACCACCCATAACCCAATCCGACCCTTATCTGCTCCTCCCCTCAACTACCCCTCCGATCCTCCCACCCAGTCTCATCCACCACCACTATTACCATGACAAAGAACAGTACATAAACTGATAAACATGACACCATTATTTAATTGCTTTACTTTGTTGCTCATGAGATCATAATAAGGTAAAGACCAAGGGATGATATAGCTCAAGGCAGATCTACACTATGTGCAAGTTGTTCCTAGCTGCACTCTGTTCATGTATCTGTACTCTGTTCATGTATCTATAATCATAATAGGTAAGGTAGGAACATTTTGCACAGTGGCCTTTCAATGACCTAATTGGCATATCATTTTGTCATAAACTCCGGTCTGTGGAGTATCCAGGATATTAACATATCAAAATAGAATTGTAATTTGAGCTAGTATCATCCCTTTCAATAAATCTTGCATGATTTCTAATTTCCTCACCTCATAAACATTCTGAAATAATCCCCATAATTCCAACACCTCTTGACAACTCCTTGAGGTACCACTCAGCGATATGCGTACATTAGCTTGGCAAATGTCAGTCGCGGTGATCGTATATCAACAGATCTAGATATCAACTTTTCTGATTTCAATTTATTATTTGCATTGGCTGAACTTGCATGCATAAACTATAAGTTTTGCATAAATTTATTGTGCACAAAATAAATTATAACACAGTTGTGATCCAATTGGATATTTTCCGTGGTCTGTCAGTAATGTAGGGCAGTGGTCACTCGCACAGGGTTTTAAAATTATTAATTTTGTATTAAGTCAATTAAGTTTATCAAAGTGTCAAATTCAGCAGGTTTTTGTATCAGACAGCTATTTCTATAAAACTATTTAACTTTCGAGACGGGTATTGTGTAACTTGTATGGCATCATTAACAAATCATCCAAACTAGCGTCGATTTTCACAGTACTGTTATAATACTAGAGTGGTAAATCATTGCATCAAAAAATAGGGGCACTGGACAACCAGCAATAATTCCACAGATGACTGACTGGAACAATCTAAGCATGCCTCTGTGTGAATCCACAACTCTGGCTCATTTTAATAAAGGACTTTTAAAGAATAAATGAATAAAGTTACATGTAACTTTACTTAATTTTAGATTTTAATTAGTTTTTGTTGATTTCCTTAGAAAAGGTTTGTTATTACTTTTTATAGTTTCCAAGCGTCACTACAGTGTTTCTGGGCCATGTTTGATGTTGGGAATAACTTGAGAAAAATATTTGACTTTCTCTGAACTGGTTTTTCAATGCGATACTATAAAAGGAAACACCATATTAGCTGGAGAAACTGAAAATGATGGTGATGCCTTAGAAACCTTAAAAAGAATTGACACAACTTCACCCAGGCTTGCTGACTTGACTCACATATTTTTAATACGCTAAATTTCGCTTGTGTTGGTTATTCATCCCCAAGATTCCAATGCAGCTTGACAATTAATGAGGAAAAGAAAGTTTCTATTTAAGGTCTCGAGGCATCATTAAGGCATCCTATCAAGGTGTCCCAGACTGACAGAGAATGAAATTAAGGTTTCTGCAAGATTGTCATGCGAAAATGCGAGTTTGCTAACTTAAGTTTGCCGTGTGAAGGTGGCATTATGAATCACTTGTATTGCTTTATGTATTTGGCATAATTGTTAAGATAATACAATAAAAATAATGATAAGATAATAACTTCACAAAAAATTTTGAATGGCAGTATGTCAGTTTTTCATTTTGTATACATGGCCATTTTCTTTTGAATGTTGTTTCACTGACTGGCTGGCTGAAGGTATACAGAGAAATGAACAAAATAATAGGAAAATGAACAGTTGCTTCGCCTTAAATTTTCTCCGAGCTGCAAATTATTTTGATTTGAACTTTTTGAAAGAAAAATTGACACAACTTTCAAAATTCTTATTTTTTATAAACAATGTACTGATTTTGTGCTGGTATAAAGACTTGGAACATTGGTTTTCTTCCTCATTAAGTTGCTTGTAATCTAAGCTGCTTTAACGTAACGTAATATAACAAAAAATAACCTGCTAATACAGGAAGATTTCTAACTGTTCCAAGTCAACTTAAAATGCTATGAAATTAAGATTTCTTTATTTGGCAATGATCAAATTCATGTGGGACTTGGTGCAAGACAAATGTAAACTGCTGACCGAGAAGAGTTAGGTTGCAGCTTGGTTCAGGAAAGAGGTTTTAACATGCAGGATTTATAGTGAGTGTTAGTGTAAAAAAGAAAGAATATTAAAGTTAGGTTTACAGTAAAGGTTATAATTAGGAATTAGGGTTAGGAGATTACGATTCACCAGTTAGGTTTTAGATTAAGGAGAAGTCTGTAGTCTGCATGATTGTCTTGCACTGAGTCTTGCGCCTGATTGAAATAACAAAAACAAATTCAGCCTTTGGCACTGTTGAGTAAATAACCGAAAGTGACCAACAACATAAAATGTCAAAACTGAATTGAAATTGAAATTTTGAACAAATTATTACCAAAATGTCCAAAGTTCTTTTTCTCTGACTGAGTTAAGAATCGGTTTCCTACATTTTTGCCACACGCGTACTGCCTTCAAGTCTTCTATTTTACAACTTATGACAACAGGTTGCATCTTTATAATATTATAGTGCAAGCTTGGTTAGTGGAATATTTAATGTTGTGCAATAAAATAAATGATGTTGGCAGAATTGTTTGTGGTGTTTCGTTTTGTTTCATTTTTTTGCTGCGTACTTCAGCCAGGGAAAGGGTAATCTTGTCCTTTGGGCCTTCTTCGCTTTCGAAGTGGTGGGTTGGGAACAGAAACCCCTTTGACAAAAAGCTCCAAAAATCCTGGATCATTTTGTTACTTAGTGCAAGCAAGGTTAGTGGAATATTTAGTCTTGTGCAATAAAATAAAAGATGTTGGCAGAATTGTTTGTGGTGTTTCGTTTTTTAAATTTTTTTGCTGCGTACTTCAGCCAGGGAAAGGGTAATCATGTCCTTTGGGCCTTCTTCGCTTTCGAAGTGGTGGGTTGGGCACAGAAACCCCTTTTGACAAAAAGCTCCAAAAATCCTGGATCATTTTGTTGCGTAGTGCAAGCTAGGATAATGAAATATTTAGTCTTGTGCGATAAAATATAAGATATTGGCAGAGTTGTTTGTGGTGTTTCGTTTTGTTTCATTTTTTTTGCTGCGTACCCCAACCAGGGAAAGGGTAACCTTGACCTTTGGGCCTTCTTCGCTTTCAAAATGGTGGGTTGGGCGCAGAAACCCCTTTGACAAAATGCTCCAAAAATCCTGGATCATTTTCTTGCGTAGTGCAAGCTAGGTTAGTGGAATATTTAGTCTTGTGCGATAAAATAAAAGATGTTGGCAGAGTTGTTTGTGGTGTTTCATTTCTTGCTACCCCAGCCAGGGAAAGGGTAACTTTGTCCTTTGGGCCTTGTTCGCTTTCAAAATGGTGGGCTGGGTGCGGAAACCCCTTTGACAAAATGCTCCAAAAATCCTGGATCATTTTCTTGCGTAAAACATGATGAAATGTCTTTGTATACCTTTAGAGGTTTTGCACGGCAGCCATAGTTAAGTTATAGTTAAGACGGGGATAACTATACTTAGCTATTTCGGTAATGGCTGCGGTCACATCTGGGCTACTAACTATAGTTAAGACGGGGATAACTATAGTTAGCTATTTCGGTAATGGCTGCGGTCACATCTGGGCTACTAACTATAGTTAAGGTGGCTCCCAACAGTTTCCAGCACTTTTCAAGATTTAGAATTTGATGGGTCATTATAACCACTCTTTATCGGCAGTAGATGCTACAATCATGATATCAAATGCCCAATGATTGGTGAACAAGTTGTTATCATTTTTGTGACACAATATGTTACCATAGCAACAGTATAACGTGCTGAAAACACGCTTGATTTTAGCTTTAAGTGTAAATGACTCGCTGAACCCCATTTTTTATTTTCGAATTTTGATCAGTAGGATAAGATGCAACTTTTGGCAAAGTCTAAAAAAATTCTGTAGGTGGGGTTCAGAGCTACCTTAAATTTTCGAAAATTTAAGGTGGCTCCGAACCCCACCTACAGAATTTTTTTAAACTACTCAGCACAAATTAATTGTTATCACCCTAAAAGGTACCGCGCGCGATGGTGTTCATTTTAGATTTTAGCACCCTAAGCGGCTCAAATCTACATATTTCGACCCTGAAAGGTACGACGAGCACCCCCGTCATATTTATATGGGAGACCCCCACAGTGGACGGAAAACAGTAAAGAATTTCTCAGGTTTTATAACCATTGCGCTTTATTAACTGTGGCTAGACCATTCAAGTAAAAGGTATTAAACACTATTCCTACAACATGGCTCTTACTGTATCTTACGTTTCGGTTTTGTGGATGAAATCCTAAAGTGTGATCATTTAAATGAATGATCGAAGCCGAATTTTTTAAATATTATTTCTTGCCGTATTAAAATTGTTTTTTTTTTTTCAGTTGGGAGCTCAGCCACTACTAAGGGCACCATAAGCACTAAATATAAAATCTATATCTCTCTACCATTTACAGGTATTTGAGGTTTTAATATAAAGGATAGGGATATCAGCGTTTACAGGTGTACATTTCCACGAAAAGGTCTCTCCTCCACAGAGGCTCTTTTATGGTGGAAGCTAAGAGATGATTCAAAATATTTAAAATTGTCGAAAACTCGTCTAAAACGTCGCATGACGTCATTATTTTGAATATTTAATGAGGTCCTTTTCCGTCGTCCCGGCCCTTTTATCAACTACCTTTTTAAGTAAAGCGAATACAAAAGAGGCCTCTTATCTTAATCACTCATACATATACAAGGTTCTCGAGGAGTTTAACTTCGTGCCATCTTTTATTAAATGGGTTCGCAAATTCTATTCAAATATATCAAGTTGTATCATTAATAATGTTTTTCTTCAAGTTACTTTACCACTGGCAATTATTGCATGTCATATTCGACAAAACGAAAAGATTCAAGGTATTCCAGTTCGCAATGTTGAGGTGAAATTGTCACTTTTGCTGATGATTTAAGTTGCTTTCTTCCAAACACATCCTCTTACTATTATCTTAGAGAAAGTCTTGAGAGTTTCTCTGATTGTTCGGGGCTAAAAGTTAATGAGGAGAAAACAGAATTTTTTTCGTTTAGGTTCAAGGAAGTTAGAGGGCGAAACACTTCATCGCGATTTTCAATCTTCCGTTAAAATTATTGGTGTGCACTTTGATTACAATCACGTAACTTGAAGAAGAGACAACTATGACTCAATCTTGAAATCTATTAAAGAAGTGCTAATCTATGGAGGTGGAGAGATCTCACTGTCATCGGCAGAATACAAATAGTTAAGTCATTTGCTATCCCGAAAATCATGTCCAAAGCGGCTGCAATCTCACTGCCAAATGAACAAATAAAAGAAGTTAACAGAGATCTTTATTCGTTTATTTGGAGGGGCAAAGGCAAGGTGAAACGTTCAGCCTTAATAAATAACATTGAGGATGGCGGCTTAAAAATGCTTGATCTTGAAGCTATGATATCGGCACAAAGAATTATCTGTCTGAAAAAGTACATCGAGGATTATGAAAGTCCCTGGAAGTATGTTTTAGATTTTTACCTAAAGAAAGTGGGTGGTAAATTTCTTTTACATTGTAACTTCGATAGTCGTAAATTAGATATCTCGTTGCCTGTATTTTACAAAGAATGCTTAGATGCCTGGTCCTCCATGAATCGTTTAGAATTGATCTCATATGAAAATATAATGAATCAAATTATCTGGAATAATAAGCACATCCTCTGTGAAGGAAAATCGTTCTTTCAACCTTATTTTTACAACCACGGGATTGTTAAAGTTGGCGGCCTTGTATCCAAGGATGGCATCTTCCTCAAAAGTGGGAAGATTGCAAATGCCTCACTCCCCCTTGCTTTTCGTTTGCCTTAATGGGTATCGTAGACGCTATTCCAAAGGAATGGCGTTCAACAATTTTGTGCACCCTCTGTTTTGGACGAAACTATCTTTCAAATATCGTTATCGGGCAAAATAGCCGACCTTACATGTGCTACATCTAAGTTGGTTTACAAGGAATGGCCGTTTTTATGCTAGAGACGTTAAAGTCGTGTGGACGCAATTAACGTCTTTTAAAGTCGTCCCCAAATAAATTTTAAGAGCACGAATATACAAATAGGGCTTAATTCGTCCTCGTTAGGGCCGTCCCGTTTTTATACTAGACGTATTTAACGTCTGAGACGTCAAAGTCGTCTGTTAAGTGCGTCTGAACGACGCACTTAAAATAAGACGTTAAAGTCGTCTCGAGACGACTTTAACGTCTCAGACGATATTAACGTCTGTAGCATAAAAACGGCCAATTTCGATCTCAGAAACAAATCCCACCCACTGCTAAGGCTAAAATGTTACTGGTAGATACCCGGAAATTTCGGTAGATTGGGAAAGGTTATATTCATTGGCCTTTGAAATAACTTTAGATACCAAGTTTAGATACCAAGTTTAGTTTACTTGTAGGTGTACAACATTGTAACTTGTGTAAAATGCAAATAAAATATATTAAAAAAAGAGGCCTCTACGGAGGAGAGAGTACTGGCAAAAGCAAAAGTAATTTTAATCTGCGTTATAACTTGTTGGATTTAGCTAGAAAACGCAAGGCTTCAAACACAACTAAGTCTAAAATCAATTTCCGGTTTTCCCAAGTAGAACGCGGTAAATTAAAATTCTTCATCGAGCTTATTTGGTCTATAATGGAGAATCATCTCCATGTTCGTGTATATTTCTTGCTAAATTCGGTCTGTTTTCTGAACCGTTGTCAATATATAAGTACATATACAATGTATAGTTGTAAATCGCGACTGCAATCTGAACTGCCCGAAACTTGACTGGACACTGCATGAAACTCAATGTTCTAACTAAAGCTGTCGGACGTCCGCGAGCATCATGACGGTTGGCAATTATTTATAATTAATTCAGACATTGTTTATATTGCCGTTAGAAATCATCTGGGTCACATGCGGGGGCAGTTTACGAACTGAGGGTGGCTTACAAACTTAGAATTCAGAACGGATTAATTTTTATCGGAGAGTGAATATTGCTATTTCAAGTTTTGACATATTTACCAAACAGTGCTAACTAACTGCTACTGTAACAACAAACTAAGGCTCTTAAGGTTATTTCTAACATTTTATACCAATAACAAGTTGAACTCCAGATCGTCAGCGTCCAAAAGCTGCCAAGACGAAGGTGATTTCCCTGCTACTACCAAGAAAGCCTGGGGGACGACAATGCAATCGTGAGGCGTAACTGATTCCAAAAGCCGAGTTCAACTTGATTGTATAAGTAACGTATAGGCCATTTTGACTTATTTTGCGTTAGTGCGTTGGATCAACATTCACTAGATTCTCCCATCGAACTGTGTAAATCCCAAAGTAGATCCCAAGAAAGATCGCGTACGAGATGGGAAAGACGATTCTGGAATACTTGTCCAAATAGCAGATGTCCTCTTCGCCATCTTCAATGCTCCTTCTAATCATCTGAATCATAGATGGTCTTCTTTGAAGCTTTTTTAGTAGCGTTCTGTCAGGCTTTCGTCGGTTATGTGTCAGGTCATCACTCGGTTCCACAATCCTCACTGTGCGTCCGTGGCTGTTGTGACTATTGCAGCTTATCGATTCACCAATGTCCTTTTTCTCTTTACCGTTATTGAAGTCAAACGTTTTGTCACCGATGGATACGGTAACGGTCACCTGAAATAGCAGTAAATAAACGTTTAGAAGGAATATCTGCAATGGGGGTTAACAATATTGTTACACCACAGGCTTTTAACCATTTAACTCAGAAGAGTACCAGAAATCAAAATTCAAGAAAAATCGTGTTAAAAAACAAATGGTACCATGCAAAGGTAGTGCCGAAGAGGATTTGTTGGAATGGTCACACCATAGAATCTTGTCCACAGACTCAATAGTTAGAACGACACTACATGTCTTCACAACTAACTCTGGGAGTGTAAGCGCTTAGTATGTCGAGTCTGTGTCTTGTTACCAAATGTCCAAATTCAGTTCTCCATTCAGTTCTCCTCTTGATAAATGAAGGCCTCGCGGCAAGAATGTCCCAAGAATCTTTTTGGCAATTTTCACTAAAATTGTATGTTTCAGGCCTTTAAAAGCACAGTTTTGTCAAATTAATGATTTATTATTGTTAAGGTACTTAAAATAGATCCAAAATGGGGAAGAAAATCCACATCTCTGAGAAAATCTTTTGGGCCTCAGGACACCCTATGTATCTTTTTCAAGATAAAATTTTATTCTGTTCGAAGATAGAAGATTTATACATCTTATTCATAAATGGCGGCGGATTTATTATTCTTTTGTATTTACTTTAATTCGCCTCACAGGCCTCGTGCGGCATGTGCAAGATTCAAAAGAATTTACACTCTAAAATGAGGCCAGTGAGGCAAATTAACATAGATATAAAAGAATCTTGAATCGGTCGCCATTTATTAATAATAATAAAGGCGTATTTCACCTGGTTGAAATCCTTTCAGTCATTTTATATGATCCAGTCATAATTTTGGCATGTGAGTCCCTTTTGAAGCCAAAAATTCAAGATTTCAGTGAAAATTTTCCAAAAAGCTACTTAGGACATTCTTGCCGGGAGGCCTTCAAATAAGTTAATCATAGTCACAATATCGTTCCCAGGGTCTTCTCCGCGTTCAAAATGACGTCACAGAGAAACCACTGCATGGAAAAGGCTACCAAAATACTCCATTAATTCGGGAGTATTTTTTGATGTGGCACAGATGAAATGTCTTCCCTCCGATTGAAACTGAGGTGTCAGACCAGGAGAAACAAATTATGGCTGTCATTAATCGCTAAAATAACCTGGAAATACTCAGAGCTGGTTATTTATGAGACGGTGTTTAACAAAACTGCGGTATAAAGCAATTTCAATCTGGCCAACAGGAATATTTAAACGTCATTTACTGTAAGTAATGTCCAGAAGGCAAACAGCACAGACTAGAAGAACATTTATCTATTTAAAATGACCCATTATAATAAGATGTGTAGGTCCATCAATTGTCTTAAACCGCGGTCTAAGGTTAACTTTGAATAACCAGCTCTCAGAATATTTTTCTTAAAAGTCAAAAGTGAATGGTTTGCAGTCTGCGAGGAAATAACAAAGCCTGGAAGGCAAATGGTCGTCACTGATCAGAAGATTGAACTGTCCATGTGAATGCTGCACCTCTTACAGCGTAAAACGTTACACACGCTACCTTTTCGTCCTCCAAATCAGGGATCATAAGAGATTCCTGTCGTTTCTTGTCACGTTCTAACGTTTTCTTCTCTTTCTCCTTCTTCCTATTCTTTTCTTTTCTTGTCTGCTTCAACACCAGCACATATTCAATCAAGCACATGAACACGAATACGAACGATCCCAGCAGAAAGTAATCGATTGACTTGAGGTAGGACACACGCGGCACGTTAGAATTCAGTGCACCTTGCATGAAGCAGATAGTCAACACTGTGGCTATACCCAGTCCCACGCGATCAGAGCCGTCTGTCTCGTCAACCCAGAAACTGACCCAGGATAGAATAACAACACAGACGCATGGAATGTACATTTGGAAGATGTAGTACATCGTGCGACGCCTGAAACGGATTGTGGCAGTGAGACCAGCAAACATTTCTGATGATAAAATAAAAATAAAATAAAATTTTTTAGAATCTATTATTTAACTGCAGCTTCTTGTCGGCGTAGTAGCGTGGATGCATTGTTTTGGCTAGGAACGAGTCTTTGGTCAAGTGAATTTGTTTTTGTGGTCCACCATTTTGGCAAAAATACTGCCATTAGTAGTATTAGTAGTAATCGAAAAACATAATTACTGTTAAGAGACTATCTACTACTACTACGACAGTGCGTGATAGTCTCTTGTTACTGTTGATTGCAAGGTGTCGTGTGTGGTTTTCATTTGTGACAGTAATCAAATCCTAGAGCCACAATATCTTTAACAGCGAACACAACTGAAACTCTTTACCCGCAATGTCCACATTCTACACAATTGTCTCTCGCTGCGCTTCGTTCCTTTTCGTTTGGCCTTTTACCAAGCGCTATCTTTCAAAAACTGATACACCTCTATTACATCTTTGCACAATAAAGACAAATTGATAGGGTGTTTCTTGGTGTTGCGGAAGCCATTGTTGGTTAGCTTTTGTGTTGTGGTGTGGGTATTGTTCAGTGTCTTATGAATCTTTTGTTTTACGTCATTTGGTGATCACACCATCCGCAACACCAAGAAACTACCGATTGATAATAGATATGAATTGTGTAGCGCCCGGGTGTGTCACCAATCTTATGAAATGAATATGTTTAAAACAAGTTATTAAAGCGCTTTTGAAACTAAAGGTTCAGACGTTTCGGGACTTCTGTCCCTCCCTTAGTGAACAGCTGACGCGCGTTTTCAGTTAACGGCTATTCACTGAGGGAGGTACAGAAGTCCCGAAACGTCTGAACCTTTAGTTTCAAACGCGCTTTATTAACATTTTTTTAAAGACAAATTGAGATGATTTGATTTAACTGGCTAGTAATTGAATTAACCGAACATTTTCACTGATGTAATGTCTTTTCACATCGTTGACTGTCTGATTGGCATTTTGCAACGGAGCACTTTTGCGATGGTCTTAGCGAGGAATTCCAGTGGTGTTTTGGGCTCAAGTCTCGAGACAGACAACAGCTAAGCATAAAAGAAATGACGAAAGCAAGTGCATCTTATTGAATTGCTGAGGGTGTTAAGTAGGACGAAATCTTCACAATTATAGTCATTCCCATATAATTCTTATAAATTCTAACGGTCAAGTAGGAACCCGTTCACCACTCGCTTGAACGTTGCACTGGTGAATGCTTAAAGCAGTTTTCAATTGAGTGTCGTAATACTAACGACGGCACAGAAAATCCAATAAACCAATCAGGAACTCGTAACAAATACATGTAGCCGGCTCCAAGCGCGGGAAAACGCGTACAGGCAAGTCACAATTGGTTTTGGTTTTATTTCTTATTGGCTGAGAAAGTGGCGCTAGATATTTTTAGCCAATCACAAAGCGCAGCAATGCAAAACCAAGCAATCGCGAACTGAGTACTTTCGATACTTATAAAGTGAAAACCGCTCTATGACAAATAGTTCTCACCTGAGTGATAAACTGGATGTTTTCCATTTCTTCTTGCAGACAAAATATCAAACTGTGCCATCTCTTTATCATAAATGTAAATATCACTTCCTATCGCCTGTCTCCACGTAAGGTTTAAATCCTTGTTCTCAAAGGAAACTACAAAAGAAAATAAAAATTAGCCTGGAAAACATCACCGAAGGTTTCTTTGCGTTGTCTTGAATTGTAATTCTCATAGAAAGGACGCCCGAGAAACGAGGGGGAGGATTCCATAATGATGTTACATCTATTGATTTGGATGGTAATGCTTCAATCGTTTGTCCAAGCTGATTCAAATATATCTTTTGAAAGGGGCTACAGTTATGATAATGTCGATGATAATCGCGACACATTTGGGAATAACTTCGGCGTAAATTAAAGTGTAAATTAAAGTGCTGTTCTTTTCAAGAAATGTTGCAATAGTGCCCTAACAGAACTCAATATTGAGAAAATCTTAATGTTCTCTCGCCAAAACTGAAAAACATAAAAGCAAACTAAGTACTATCAGTATATTTTGTAAATTTTGTTAACCTAAATTAAGATTTTGTAAATCCTAGTCCCAATAAGATGGTTTTTGTAATTTTCGTAATATACTGTAAACACATTGTAATTCATTTTGAATGCGAAAATGTGGTGATTAAGCATTATCATCATCATCATCATCATCATCACTATTATTATTATTATAGTATAACTCTATCTCTAGACTTTATATCTTTAGCATCAGCGTTCTACGTACAACTCTCAAAAGCCAAGTGACAAATCTGTTCATCTAACGGGTAATCCCTGAGGTCCACTTTACAAGAACTTCGAGCGGTGAATCTGTAAAATACGATAATGAAAAAAAAACGATATTTATTTAACTATTTTTGTACACTAACTCGATAGTGGATGGGTTTATAATAGTTGGAGTAACTGTATACAGTGGAACCTCGATTTAACGAAGCGCCAAGGGACTGGGGAAATTGGTTCGTTACATCGAGGGTTCGTTATATCGAAACCCTCGTTATAACGAATTTGCGGAAAAACAACCAAAATATTCGTTATATCGAGGTATAGTTAATAATTGTTTTGTAACGGTGTTACCTATTTCCGGATCTTAACAAATAACATTTGCACTTTAATGCCTGTATGAAGCTACAGTACACTGTAAATATAACTACGGAACTGGAAAACTGTACAGGTTATACCTTTGCCCTACAGCACACACTGCTGGTCTGTTCCGCATTCATATTTTGTCGCGCGTTGACATTTATTCGTTATATCGGGGTAGATTTTACGTTTGGGCTGCCGGATTGTGTTCCTTATAAGGGAGGGTTGTCCAATACTCGGACAAATTTATGCACTGCATTGTATTGTATTATCAAAGAAAAACTCGTTATAAAATGCTCAAGGAAATGCGCGCGCTATGATTGGTTGAACCGAGTTCATTATAACTCGATAAAGCACGCGCGTGAAGTAAGGTTCATTATAACCGTTTATATTTTATAAAAGAAATAAAAAAACTTGTTCCTCGTGCATTGTTGAGTTATATAAGCACTTGGGAATTTTTAAGAACACTCGAGAAGTGCGAAAAGCACTCGCCTTTGGCTCGTGCTTCTCTGCACTTCTCTCGTGTTCTTAAAAATTCCCGCGTGCTTATATAACTCAATAATGCACTCGGCGCGTTTTTTATTTCTTTATTAAAGAACCGAAGAGCCCAGGAGCTGTCACTGGGTAGATACAGTACTGAAATAAGACAGACCGGCCAAACAATTTATTAATCAAACAAAACACAAGGCACTTGCCCCCGTACACTCACCTCACGACTAGCATGATGGTCCCATTTCCCAGATGTATCCAGGCCTTTTTGTTAATGGATACCAGCTTGTGGATTTTGGTGTCGATGGAGTTCACAATAAAGGTGTCCGGCACCCATAGCTTGTCAGTTGCGTCTCCACTGAGAATTATGGTCTGGTTAAGACCAAACCCTAGTCGAGGATCTCGCCAGAACTGCCCCATGTACAAATCAACTGAGAATTCCTAAGGATAAACGTTGTATTGTCGAGAAGCCAAAAATTGACGTTTGATTTGCTTGTCATGTACTGATCTTGTGATGTAAAGGCTAAGGCTATTCAAGATTGGGCCACACGCATCTTTCCTATAGGTAATCAGCTACTATACTTGACTGTCTCGATGGTTAAGGAATAGGCCATTTCCGAGTTGCCTTTAGCCTCTCTATCAAAAACTCATTTTAATATGAAAGGTTTCGCACCTAGCCTCGCTTTGATAGAGAGGGTAAAGGCAACTCGGAAATGGCCTATTTAACAACAGTTCCCATGGTGGACATGTTTCGTTTGTTCAATTCAACCTTGGCTAAGACCTACCCGAGAGCGGATGTCCCAATTTTGATAAAGGCATTACAATTCGGTATTTTCCATTGGTTAGTTTCTGTTTGGTCTACACTATTTTTTAAATAAGAAAGTCTAATTTTGGGGCTGAGGTTGAGCTGGGGCTGCACGTTCTTATTTTTTGGTGATTTGAGCCTAAAAACGTTCTTAGCAGGTTCTTAGGAAAAATGGTACAGTAGTTCAATAAATTATAGCCATGAATAAGAAGAAAGAATTATAGGTGATCTGAAGTTCTACAAATTTGCTTATTATTAGACATGCTAGCATAAAATGGAAAAAACCTTGTATACATTTCTTATCTCATTTGTAAAACATGGTAAATAGAGACGTTTTTAACTAAATCTCAGCCTGGGTACTATCTTGGCACGTTCTTAAATTTCAGGCCAATCTTAGCCTCAACGTTCTTATAAAAAAAGTTCTTATATAGATTGGTATGCTTGAGGCTTTGTCCTAATCGGTAATTGGTAACATAGACAGTCTTAAAAAAATTCGAGCAATTTTAACCCACAAAAAAAATCACAAACGCAGATAATCCAAAGAATCAAATCAGATCTGGAAGCAAACACATGTACAGTAGCCGACACCACTCACGGAAAAAAGCATGCGTGCACGATGTTTTCGTTTTACTGCTTCTGCTTGGTTATAGCGTGTGAACAGGCTCCTTTTTTACCCAATACCCCAGGCACCTGTTCACACGCTAGCTTGGTCATGAAAGTGGCTCGAGTACTTTTTTCTTGACATTCAATTGAAACCCACTCTAAAAGGAAGAACTAGCAGTAATCGAAGATTATGGAGATGCGTTCGAAGGTTTCCAGCGGAAGTGAACCCCTGAAAAAAGCAACAGGGGCGGCCATTTGGCAGTCCAGACAACAAAAATTTTCAATTTTTTCTGCATGCAACAGGCACAGGGTAACCAACACGAAATTAGGTTTGCGTTCTTCGAACGCGATAAAGTACTATGATGGTATATTTTCAGTTTAATAGTTACTTTAAAGGTGTGATCACAAAAACGAAAAGGTGTGAAACAAACCAACAACAAAACAAACAAACAATAATCCTCGTGGAAGGAAAACGTCTTAACGAACTTACCATGTTGGTTTCACTCAGTTCTCCAAATGACAGGATAAGCATATCCATTCCGACTTTCAGTGGTTTAACTGCAATTTGTATCGTATATTACAGTCAGCTGATTAAGTTTATGTATCAGCGTAACGGTAATCTTCATTGTAAATTTGTAACGGTAATGTTCATTTTACATATTTTCTGTAAGAGATCGGAAATCCACTGCTTTTATACCCGGAGCAAAGACAGTGTTCATCTACCCAACCGGACTGTTCTTGGCCAGTGATCCTTTATATATTGTGGCACAAACGTTTGGAACTCTTTGTCTGCTGAGATTCGTAACTACACCTCTCCTCAAACTTTTAAACGAAAACTAAGAGGCAATCCCCTTAGCAGTTGGTTGAATAATTAATCTCAATCAGTTCTAGTTTATAATTATATTTTATATTTATATGTAATGCTTACATATTATACGAGCCGTTAAGTTTTCTCAGTTTTAGAATTTTTGTTTTAAATACATTATAAATTACGTATGAAGACCCTTTGCGAACCTAATAAACGTTATTGTATCCTATTGTAATAGGACTTACCCTCGTAAAAGGGTCTTATTCTCTTGTCATAATTTTCGAAAACTGCATCTAAGAGGTGCGACATGTTTTTACCGGCCATTGTGTAGTTCTTGTAAAGGTTGTGAAGAACTGGCAAATCTGTCTTGTGAAAATTTGGATCACCTCTGGAAAAAAAAAAATTGAACATGAAACAGATACCAATATCACGGCTGTCACTGTCACTGTCTTTTTGCTCAAAACTAAGGTAGGTAGTTAGATAAGTAGCCGCTTTACCTGGTTTCCATAGCATTAAGCAAATAGAAGTGTTGCTACTCCTCCCTGGATGGAATGCTAGTCCATCGCAGGGTTACTCCAATATGATGTCACCGGTACCCATATTATATTATTCAAATTCAAAAATATATACTAAGGCATTTCAATAACAGGTCAAAGCTAGGTGGTTCTCATTTTGGGACTGTGTAAGAGACTCTAAAGTACATATCACTCATATGTTTCAACCCCAGTTCACATACTATGATTACCTCATATATTCACAGTTAAACCCAACAGAGTGACCATTCGACCACATCTAACTCCAGCTAAATATCAGTATCGAATGAAAGCTATAGGGCAGTTCTTTCCTGTGATATGGTTTATTACGTTTTACATGGCGACTCTGTGCATGAAAACCCTACTGCACTACACCATAGCAACACGTTCCTATGGTCCTTTGTTTTATGCTGTACAAGGTGCCTTTCAATACGCCATTTCCGAGTTGCTTTTTGTCTCGTTATCAAAGCGAGGCTTGGTGCACAACCTTTCATATGAAAATTAGTTTTCATTCACATGTAAATAAAACTAATTTTCACATGAAAGATTGTGCACCAAGCCTCACTCTGATAACGAGACAACAAGCAACTTGGAAATGGCCTATTCTTGCCATTGAAGATGAAGTAGTACTTTATGTGTCGCTGTTAACAGCGACATATAAAGCACTGTTTGAATTAAGGGATAGAGCGGTTATCAGTTGAGTAGCGTAAAAGCAAAAAGCAGAAACCAAAGTATCGCAACAGACGCAGACAATCAAATGAATTAACCAATCAGAACTCAAAGCAAATACAAGCAGCCGGCGCCAAGCGCGGGAAAACGCGTGCGAACAAGTCATGATTGGTTTGGGTTTTACTTCTGATTAGTCGAGATAGTAGCCCGAACTGCTTCGGCCAATCACAAAGCGAAGAAATGCAAAAATAGAACAATTGCGATTGAAAACCGCTCTAAAATGGTTGAAGGTATTGTTGACTCACTTTTGTGTGTAACACTTCTACAATTTAACTAAAATAATTACAAAAAAAGCAAAAACACAAACAAAAAAAATCTTACGAAAACTCCAAGGCATCTGGTGGTACGGACACATTTCCAAGAATCATTCTGGTTAGGTTGGAATTGGAGTGGATGCTCCGAACGACTTTTCTGGAAGTGCAAGATTAATTAGGCCATGATAGTCAAATTTTAAATTAGACAGACATTATTTGACATTGGATTCCTGTTTTCCCCAACTATTTAATGTTTAGTTCACTGTTTTCCCATATATAAACATGGCGCTTTTTACCGCGAAAACGCCTTTTACTAGATGTAAAGTACTTAGATGTAAAGTATTTAATAGATTCGAATATTTAAGCAAATAATTACGCAGTGTAGAATACCTAATTTTTGTTCGCTTTGTAAAATTATTCTCACATCTAGGTTTTCTTATATTTTCTTTCTTGTCCTTTTCACCTCCCGCCTCGATTAGCCTAAGCTAACCGCGGGTTGCGTGAAAAATTTCCTTTTTTCCTTTTTAGTTTACTTTATTTATTTATTTATTTATTTATTTATTATAATAATAATTTATTAATTGTAATTGTAATTGTAATTGTAATAATGATTGTAATAAAGTTGTTGTTGTGTTGTTGTGTGTGTTGAGGTTCATATTTAACAGACCGCCGGCTCTGGCTGGCTCTCTACAATTGACTTTTACCTAATATCCTACAAATAGAGAACTAACGCAAGTAAATGGCTAAAAAATACTTTCGACCATACTGTTTCTCTTGATTTAGTTACACTTAATAATTCCACTACCAGACCTAATCCTACTTTTCTGATTTGTTACCTACAATTTTTTTTATATCTTGGTCTCTTTTTGAGTTAAGAGTTATGTTCATGACCGATGCCGTAAGCAACTCAGTGCTTCCCGCCTCAATGACGATTAGTTAATGAACGAATCGTTGTCATGGAATAATTGTTCAAGTCGTCTTATAACTATAATGACCAAACGGTAATGTAATCTTACTTGTTTCTAAAATGGACTTCTGATGGGTGATCCGTGTTGTTCTTGTTCTGATTTTCATATAAGGAGCTGTGAACAAGAAAAAAGTAGTATTATCAAAACAATAACAACATCATCACCAACAACAACAAACCAAAAAAAAAAACACTGAATCAGTCTATAATGCAGATGAATTTGAATTTGAGTAATGTTTCCTTTTTGTGTTTTTCATTTATACTTTCCGTTATGTGTTGTTAATGACCTGATAAAATGTGCTGTCTATAACCGGAAAAGTTAAAACAGAAGTAAAGAGATGACACATATTCTCCCCCTCCCCCCCCCCCCCCCAAAAAAAAGAGGAAAACAGAATCAATGTTTTACACAACATAATTTATTTGGCTTGTGGACAGAAGGCCAACACTGGCATAAGCAGCTCAAAATTTGAAACTTGATGTGAGAGCTATCTCCCCTACATGTAAATATATGGCCAATTAATGATTTTTGAATCTTTAACAGACGTTTGCCCGATTCGACGAATCTGCAAAGCCAAATAGCTAACGCCGCACAAAAATTAGCTGGTAAAAATTTCAAAATTCACTGAACTAGGCAAGGATAAAATTGCGGAATAACTCGATCAGTCCTTGTCGATTCCTTGACCGTAATTATTGTCATATTGTTTACTAGAAATATCATTTTTTGATCATAATGGTCCTTATTGGTCATTCATTGGTCCTTATTGGTCATTCATTGGTAGAATGAGATTTTTAAACATATATAAGGAATATTTACCTGGTTTCCGTCAATGTATTGCACAAGAAAACTTGGCAGAGAATAAGCGGCACAATGATTCTCCGACTGCACCACATCTTGAAAGGTTGCTGTTTGTTTTTACTCGATGTTTACAGCAGAAGCTAAGTCAAGTAAAAAAGGATGACGTTAATGAGGTTATAAAGATCGCTTTTAATTATCTAATCACTAAATAGGAACTAATACACATTACTTTCTGTTTGAGGATAAACTGCAGAAATGTCAGTAGGCCTATGCCAGGACTAACCTTACTATACTAAAAAATTGAGACGTATTATCAAACTAAACCTATTGAGGCAAACTTAAAATATTATGGTCATTCGTACACGATGAAAAACCTATGCTGTTTACGTTGTCAGACACACACATTGTCGAAGTAGCGATTGCTTTTCGATTAAAGAAGAGGCCTATGTGCAAGAGTTCGAGGTATTCTGTTTGTGGAGTTGTCAGAATATGTCCACTAAAGTTTCGTTACAGGAAGGCTGCACCCGGAGGTTCAACCCCTTAACTTTTCACATGCCAACTGCCATTCAAAACGATACCCCCGCTTTGATATACATGACAAAAATGTGCACCCTTTTCGTCTTCTTCAGAGATGAATCAAAGAACGAAGATTATCCCATACAGGGTCACATAAACGCTGCGAAATTGGGAAAATGCAAGGACTGTATCGACTCTATATTTTCCAGCTGCAAGCGTTATCTCTACGTGTAACTGAATGCTACCCTTTCTAACATTTACAATTAATTATACACTTTCAGCTCCCTGTCTACAAATGCGATCCTTCCAAATACTAAAACCTTAAATTTCGCTTCCTTTTGTAAAATGCCGCCCGTTTCGGGCGGAGCCTCTCGTATAGCCCACTATATGGAGTGTCTTCAGGAGCTCGTCAACCCCCCCCCCCTCCCCCCAGAGACAGGGAAAGAGACATAAGAAATTGCCCATGGAATACCTTCTCTATGTAACTTGTCTCTCAACGAAAGGTCTTGGTGCAAGTCGCAGAAAAAGTAGAATGATCTCTGTTTTCTATTTTTCGAAAGTTACGAGATATTTCGCGCGTTTCGTGTATTTGGCAACTTGCTTCGTAATTCTCTGGCCAGCTCTGAAAGCTGTTTGTTACCAAATAGGCTAATTTGTCATCGAATTACAATACCCTAGATCATATCTACAAGGATTTTAAACAGGGCAAATGATCTCCGCTACCGAATGTTAGAAAGACCGCAGTTGGAACTGTATCCTTTGGTCGACAAATATAACTCATCGATTATGTATATCATAACTAGTATACGGGCACAATTAATTCGCCACAAAGTTCTGAAAGAATTGATATAGTAGCACAACTGTTATGGATAGAACTTAGAACTAAATAGAATAGATAGAGCTTTAGGCTCTATTATTTTAACTCTGGCATTTTATTACAAACTGTGCCGCCGATTAGTGGTCCAGGTACATGTAGCAAGAGAACTATACTTCACACG
This sequence comes from Cladopsammia gracilis, assembly GCA_022457155.1. Lineage (NCBI taxonomy): Eukaryota > Metazoa > Cnidaria > Anthozoa > Scleractinia > Dendrophylliidae > Cladopsammia > Cladopsammia gracilis. The sequence continues at coordinate 48,349 of JAJGOT010000426.1, forward strand.
CGAACTAAAAAAAGAAGTCATCATTTTAACAGTATGCCATACTGAAATGTTAACTTTAGTCCTAGAGACAATCAACAAATTTATATAAAAAACCCGTGTTCTGAAATTGAACACAAAGTACAATTGTTTGCGAAGCAAACAAATCATTTAGTAGAAGATGAACAAGCTTATTCGGTTGCTACAGTGTTTCCGTACTTGTCAGGGATTATAACAGAATATTTGAGTGCTCGCTTAAGCGGACAAATCCTCGCATGTTTTGATGACAATTTAACACAAAACGGCAACTTACCAGGATACGAAAAGAGCCTTTTGTACAAGATCCAAGAAAATGAGGAAATCTAAGTGTGATGACTCGCATAGCATCACAACTATAGTTCACTGCCAAAGCACGACCCGCATTGCCGTGTTTGGCTTATCATTGGCTTATAGGACATTTAGTTTAAAGTCTTCCTATCGCATAAACAAGCATTTCAAAGTAAGCAGTGATTTTCTCTCTAATGATCTTCCTTATCGCGAGTAACAATCATTCCAAAGAAGGCACCGTATATTATCTTCGTCTTGACCTAAAGGTCTGTCTTACAAATGTCTTTTCAAGACTCGTTTCCTGAAAAGCATTTCGCGCCCGCAAAATGTTTCTGCCAGGTCTGGCAGTAATTTTGTTTAACTAAAATCATACTTTGTACACAAAGAATAAAACCCCGCCTAAAGTCACCGGCGACACACGTGTCAATGAACTACAGACTCAAGGCATAACCTCTTAGTAAGGAAAACAATCTTTTATATACTAATTGCTTTTAGATTGAAAGCTTTCCACATTTTTCTTAGACTCGCTTGCATCCGAGAGCCCGGCTAGTACGAAAGTTAGGGCCATGCATACCAAAATATCATTCAGATTATTCCTAGTCCAAATATCGCAAACTACTTATATACGTTTCGGTTAAGAGTGTTATGTACGAACCAACAGGTGTTATTTGTGCCAAAACGCATCGAATTCTTCTTTCAAACATAGTGTTTCGTAATCTGGCCGCGATGTATAGCCGTCAATCCGGGGGTGGGGGGTTCTCTGTACATTTTTGGGTGATGCTGTGCCGCTGGGACTCTGAAACCAGGCACCCTACACCAAACCAAATTCAGCTGTATTTTGCAACCCTAGATGGATAGACTAGATACCAAAGATCCCTACCATATCTAAGACTCGCTTTTTTTCAGAAACTGACTTCGTACCATTGATCAGTTTACCAGGCTTCATAGCGGCACATACCGCATGGCTTATATATGAGTGTCTCCCCCGGCCGTCAAGATGTAAGGCGTTTCATGTAACATCCTTTGATCTGCGGAATTCGCTATTTTGACATTTTCATGACGTTTTTGACAATTGAGCACAGTTCAGAAGAACCGAAGCATTCATTTTTAAAAGCCAAAAGTTAATTGAAAATCGAAAACGTTGTTGTCTTTAGAGTGACGCTTTATATATTATATACAGAATACACCCTATTCTAAACATAAACTTCAAGCGGTCTTTAAAATAAATTATTGTTTCCATCAATAAGTTGTAAAACAAAAACAAACAAAAACAGCCTGGTTAAATCGTGGAAGATTATTTACGAATAGCATCCTGCTTGGACCGGAAGTCGGTGATTTTCCACAAACACACAAGGCCACACACAACTCCTACTTGGCTCACGTGCTGCGCATGATCGAGAATGTGCAAGACTGCCCATTCTCGACACCAGAGCCCTTCTTTGTTATCTTTGTCTTCGGTCTTGCGCGGTCAAGAAAACCGAAGGCTCTGATGTCGAGTTGTAAGTCTTCAATATAATAAGCCATATGGACGAATTTCAGACAGTAAGTTTATTCACATTGGTCATAGCTTGGTGAAGCAGTTGTTCATTTTCCAGCAACCACAAGGGAGCATATGAGCCGAGGCGAAGAAACAGTTCTGCACTGCATATAAAGATTAGTGAGAAATTAAGTTAAAAGGAAATGAGTAGACTGAGAACAGACGTAACCCTCATCCCTTTAGCAGTATTACATTTTTTGGTTACACGCCAAACAAAGACAATCTTGTTTCAAACTCCACCTTTACATAGATGTCATAGATGTGCGAAGTGAGTACAACATTCAAAAAGCTGATGTCAACGTTTTTGTTGAAACAAAGCTTTGCTTGTCAGCTACAGAATGGATTTACTCTACCCTCAGGCAAAGAGACTACGAAACAATTTCCCGTAACAATCTGAATAAAAACATTTGAACCATATTATTTTGTAAAATACAGCATTTAACCTCTTCCAAACATATACTTAATTACTAATTGAACAATTCTGAAACCGTTGGGGCACATTAAAACGAAATTAGACCGGCTATAAAGACACATTGAGACATAGCGATACCGGCGTAACGGTGTATACAGAACATGAAATTCAACGTTAATTATTCAAACTAAAATTAATGTTTACGTAATATTAATGTTTAGGGAAACCCAGCCACCAAAATTATGACGCATTCTCTTTTAGAACGTGGTTTTCGGCAATATTGTTTAATTAGGTGAATTCTAACTATTTCAGTTCGATTAATGATATACTGATATATGCAATGGAATATTATCTGAGTGCTTCAGTTGCAACGATCACACGCTCTGTCACAGTATGAACGCAGTAGTACGTCGCAGTAGTGAAGTCGTACACTTTCATCCCTTCGATCGACTTAATGCAACTGTGGAACTCTTTAAAGTGCAAAATGCTTACATGTATAGCGTTGATGTAAGTTTAAATACCGACCCGTTTAAAGACATGTTAATGTGAAATTTATAAGTTGCTTGAGACCATCTGAAATCGTCCGTTTTCGCTGCGGAACGTAGCATTTTCTGATATTCATTTCTTAGGTAAAAGTTCGTTAGCAGATCGACGACAATCAACTGAAGTTTTCTTTGTTGGTTTCTGTGGGTTTCACATCTAAACAGCAGACCTTCTTTTTAAAAAAAATATTATAAAGCCGTTACGACTGACAAACGTGAGCTAAACAGTATGGCTCGCAATACTGAACGATTTTTAAGATCACTTCTTAATATTGAGAATAATTTAAATAAGATATATATGTCTACAGGATTTAAATTTTCCAAGAAGGACATGCCAAGCACACAAAATATGAAACAACTCCTTCTTTCTATGCAAATCCAATAGAATATATTATGATTTCAGAACAGCAAATAAAGTTCAGATTGGCTTTGGTTGAGAGAGAAACAATCGTTTTCTTTCGCGAAGTATAAAGAAAATTTTCCTATTTTCGGCGTTCGTGCAGCGATAGGCGTATGGCATGCTGTGATTTATGGCTTTCTTTGTCAAAGTTTGAACCATCGTCATAGGCCGTGGTCAACGCTGGCAATCAAAATCTATAAAAAAATCGCTTTATCGGAAGGAGTTGACGGCAATTTCAGAAAGTCAAATTAAAGAAATATGAATCAACTCACCTTTAAAATGTGCAGAAGTACCACTTTGTGTGATCATGCAACCATATTTTCTTGATTATAATCCCAAATGGACACCCTTAATACAAGGATTTTGATATGCTGCAAAGCCGGACTAAATAAAGACTGCAGGTTCTTATGCCTACGGCAAATTGCTCCGGAATTAAGTTATAAATTGTGTTTATACGAGTTTAATTAGATTAGATTTAATTACAGGAAGAGTGATTTGATTAGGGCCAATATAAGAGGAGAGATTAACACGAAATTATGATAATCTAAATTGGATCTTTGTGGATGGTTGGACACCATAGGTTCAGTGAGACGAAAAATATAACATTTTCTTAACCGAAGAAAACCACAGCGCGCAGAGATAGAAAGCAGGTATTAGACATTTGTTAATTAATTTTTTCTGTGCTTTCTCGAAAACATTTGATCCATGAAGTATCATTTCAAAGGTTTCAACAATTGTTCAACGAAAGTTGCAAATTAATTAACATGTCACGGGCTCTGTTGTCGTTTAAACTCAACAAAAATACCAGAAAACTTAGCGGAAAGATTTCGTACAGATAACCAACAGTCACAAAAATGTTTAATAGGTTGAAACTTTTCTTGTTGTAATTAAGCTTGAGGCTAGTACTGTTATTATGTCGCATTGAAGCGTACGGTTCTACATTTGAGACACGACCTAAGCATTGTTTCCAAGATTGGCGATAATCTTTTCAAAGACACCGCACCACACAGTTATGATGAAAATTTCATTATCATAGTCTTCCTACAAATATTAACCGAGATTCTTAGTACAGATTTCAAAATACTATAAAAGTTATAGAGGAATCAAAAGGGAAGTTCGAATTCGTTAAAACATTAAAAAGAGAAACAGTTATTCTTGGTCCAAAACTGCAGCAACATTATTGCACTTAAAGTAACATTTTTTGTCATCACATTCATTGAAGTCATTTGCATGAATAGAGAGTTCAAATAAGACATATCTCTTTACTAAGATAAAATGGTTCCAGCCAAATAACCTAAGAGTATAAACACTTCTAAAATATTGATAAACCTTTATGCCGAAGCAAATTACTACGATCCGTTTATGAATGTGTACTTCGTTTTTCGGAAACATCTCAGTTAAAAAAATAACAGCATATGAGGAGCGGGGTTCGAAGTATAGATACCTCTTACCACACACTTCTTCAAATCAAAAATTATTTTTGAGAATTCAATTGCCTTGTCGACGATCATGAATGGATAGCACAATGGCAAAATTTCAGTGCATACAGTCCATACAATCGTTTGTTACCTTTTGTAAAGATTTCAGTCGTTATTTACTTCTTACATTACGCCCGCCGTTCACAAGTCGGCTGACTGCGGAATCAACTTGTATCGTAGCTGCCATGCAGTCTAATATTACGATGTTAGACTCAGCCCACGTATGATAACCATAGACAGAGGAGGTAAATAACTTAAACGAAAACGCACAAACAAAGTTTTATTGTGACTATATGCATTTGATCGGTTAAGGCAAATATAAGTTTTTCTCATACACGTCGCGCTGATATACTACGCACGTTCTGATTGGTTGAAAACCGTGTGCCCTAAACTCTAAGGTGACAAAAAATTATTTTGAGCGCTTGTTTCATTAACAGACTAGAAAGTTTTCTTTTCTTGTTTCCATAACTTATGTTAATGCTCGTGAATGCTTGGAAGATCATGAAACACCTGTGAATACATTCATCTCTTCGGTTCATATTTCCGCAGCTTTTCTCGTTTTCGGTTAAACGTCCCAAATGATTTTGTTGCAAGTTCACAAATACTGAGCTGTATTATATTCGTTTTATGCCTTCTCTTTATACATTTTTGCCGACATCCTCCAAAAAGCTGAACCATGGTATTGGCTCTATATCATAGGACTTACCTAGAGCTAGAGAATAGAAGAAATCAATTGTCTATGGATACTTAAGCCCAAAGTTTAAGGAAAGTTCTGCCAATTTTCTTAGGCAACCATTGAAATGATTATCTTATTTAATATTATATGATTTAGATATAGTGCTTTTAATCAAACTTGTTTGAAAGGTAATTACAGAATATAATGAATTGCAGTTACCATTAACCGTTAGAAATGACCATTAATTGACTATATATAAATAACATGATACCCTAGCTTAATTGTGGAAGGTTTTCTTAATTTATATAGTACACATTTCACCTTTCGCCTGATGAAATACATTTTTTTTTTCGCAAAGCATATTTTTATTTGTTTATTTTAAGTGCACTTTTTAGATCGGACCTCAACACATTAAAACGCGTGTGATGGCTGCCATTGGGGTATTAATTAACTCACCCCACCCACCCGACCCACACTGAAATAAATGTGAGCAGGCTGGCTAATAACACCAAGGATTTCATCCCTCAGGGTTCAACTGTTTATATTCCTTTCTATTTTCTCTTTAGCGTTGCTTTTTGCTTGGTTTCTTACAATAATCACCAACGCTTACGCACTATGCGCAATAAATCAAGTCTGTCTAATTAGACAAATAAACAAAAGAGTGAGGTCATCATTTATTTAGACTTCAACAACCCAGTTATTTAATTGTTTTGTCGAGAACTGAAACTCACAATGGCATCTTAAGATTGTCGATTCTTTGTTACATTAGTCAAACAAACAAAACGTTTCAAGCACAGAGTGGTCGACATTTATCTACTGAGCTTGTGTCCCAAAGACGAGGAGCATTAACTCGGTGCATTGTTACCATGTTTTTGCGAACATGTTTAGGAACTGACATGGTCTGACACCCCCGCTGAGTACACTGAAAAGAATATTGCACTGACAACAAAAGGATAATGAAATTTGTTCTTTTTCTTTGTCTACAGCGATTAGTTAATTGCAAGAAAGAGAAAACATTCAACCACCTCAAAGTCGGTATAGTCCTGGTATAATTATTTTGGTATGTGAAGCTCAGTTATAGACAGGTAAATGCCGGGTAAATGAGAACATGTTGTTCTGCGTCATAATCAGAAATGTTGTAAACTTTCATTTTTAAACTCTTTTTATGTTCTCTACGAATTTGCTGCTAAAATACAGGGACATTAAACATCTGCTGCAGTTAGCATTGTATTAATTAACGGATTTGTGTTTCTTTATTTTTATTTATTTATTTATTTATTTATTTATTTAACATTTTCCTTTGTGAACAGAATGGAGGGAAAAACAGAAGCTACTGAATAGCACACTCAAATGGCGATGTTTACCGGGCGATCATTGTCTAACATGTAAACTTGGTCTTTTCTTTCCAGTTCTGAAACAATGCCAGGCTCCAACAAAAAAAGTCCATTGATGCTGAATAAAATCTGCCGTGTTAAAAAATAATGATGCAAATTATTTTTCGCGTCTGCATTTTCAAAGCTGCTGGATTGCCAATCGATTCTTAAAGAGTTTCGGTGTAAAACAGCAGGAGAACGCATTATGAAGATTTTATATAAAGCACCACAGCTGCGGTTGGTCTGAGATGTTTTCATCACTAGCGAGGTTGCCATCGAAATGTATTTTGTGACAAATTTGGCCGAATTAGACAGAGTTGGTACTCTTCGTGATTACATATATAAAGATCGTTTTGAAATATGAAATGATAAATGCACTGAAAAGTGAAAATAAAGAGAAAATTGACCTTCCGGCTGACGCATAGAAGTCATAAATAAACTATGGTAAATCTTTTGTATAGTAGTTAGAATTGTCTAAACCGGAATTGTTGATTTTCAAGTTTAATCACGCATTTAAAATAGGTTTGTTTAATCTAGAGGTTTTGGTGCATAGTGAAAAGATATAAAATAAATGATCGCAACTGCCTTACCTGTCATCGATTTGATCAGAAAGTACTTACTGCTATCATGACCAACAAGATTTCATTTTTTCCCAAAGAAACCAGTAATCATTTTTGCACGACGTTCTTCAGGGACTGAAGATTGCCAATTTAGAGCCACTATCGAAATGAAATGTTTCAGTATTTATCTTCGTAAGAATGTTATCGATGCCAATTTAAAGTCTCGCTTTGTTTGAGTTTACCGCTTTAAGACAGGCTGCAAAAAATCCTACCGCAGTCAAATTTGCATTCAAAACGTAAAACAAAGCCAAAATAAGCTGACGTGAATTGCCTTGGTATAATTACAAGTCTGGGCTTGAGTATTACGCATTTGAAGAACTGACAAAGTTTGCTCAACAAGCTTTGTAGACTACGTGTTACACCAAACAAAACAACTGAACCCTTTCATTCTCAGAGTACCATTATGAAGACATGTAGCGTGGTTCTAACTTTTGAGTCTGTGGACGAAATCCTATGGTGTGACCATTGAAATTAAACCTCTTTGGCAGTACTTTTGCATGGTACCACTTGTTTTTCAATATTTTCGCAAAACGAAATTTGGGATTTTTCTTGGGAGTTAAAATATTAATCGGTGTAAGTTGCGAAAAGCATTGGTGTTTAACTACCAACCACCACGTCTTGGGTCTTCATGAAGTGGATAATCAGTACAACACATTAAATTAAATTTATCTATACCTTCTCGCGAGCTGTGTAGTTTATCCCTGTCTGGCAGATAAACAACGAAGTTGGCTTAACTTCTTTGAAACACTTATTTGACTAAAGGTGACAGAGTAAGTAAAAAAAAAAAAAAACAAAAGATGTTTTGATCTCCAGGGAAGGAACTTTGTTAACAAAGAACAAAGAATTCTAGACATGTTCTTGCTGATAAAGTCTATCAGCAGCATGCTGTGTTTCAACTAAAAATTCGTAAGAAATTTGTCAAAACAACATTACGCGGAATCATCCAGCTAGGTTTTCTGAATGAGAAAGGTGTTTTTTAATTATGAAAATAGCGGGAAATGTTTTCAACTCACGCGATATTTACAAGGTGGATGTTTGAAAACATATTGATCAACTTGCAACTTGTTTCAGGTTAATGTTAATAAACATAACGAAACAAAAGCAGGGGTGGATCCAGGATTTTTTTATGAGGGGTGGCTACGGGTATATGCCTAAGTCTATAATTTTTTTATTGTAGCACTTAAAAGAAAACTGTTAAAACCGATGATCGCAGGGGTTTCATTAAGATTTTGAACAGGAGGGCAATGAGTTTGAGCAGGTGGGCACATGATTGGAAAGGCGGATGGCACTTCCCCACTAGGGGGTTCCGGGGGCATGTTCCCCCGGGAACATTTTTCATTTTTAGTCTCCCGGAGATGCATTTTCCTGCATTGAGAAGCACGAACTTAAGCATCTTACCATTGCTTGAAACATTGTATTTTGTTTGTTTAATCAACTGAATACAGATATCTGTAGTCATGGATATCAAGTTATCAAGTTGAGTCCAAAAATATTGTTAAATCGACCGTTCTGACCTTTTTCCGGTCGCCGCAACACACGTGGAACTTGTTTGCAACTCAGTGACATCATGCAGAACAAAATGCAGAGCACTAAGCTGGCAATGCATTGTGGGGCGATTTCAGTTGTTTGTCACGTTTCTTCTGTACAGGCAGTAACGGGAGGTAAATATGCAATATTTTATTTTTTAGAACACACATCAAAAAGGTCAAGCTAGTAAATTATTTAACTTATTGGAGAAAAATTAAAAAAAGGTTTAGTGTTTAGTGTTCAGCTGGACAAAATCGTGTTCACAGCCGGTCAATTTGCCCGGTGGGCCTGGTCCTTAATGAATCTAAAATATAAAATGTCAGCCGTATCTCCCAGTTGTAGACCTGGATCTACAACTTGTAATTACTTGTAGAAAATCAGAAAACGGCAAATTACGGCAAGGCGATGAAGAAGTAAACAAAAGTATAAAACAAAATATATATGTTGTGGTGCAATTTTGTCCTTGGTGCAAATTTTATTTTCCTTTGTTTTTGGATATGGAAATGTATGATTATGTCTGATAATGAGTTTTAAACACTAGGAAAATAAAATTTACACCAAGGACAAAATTGCACCACAACATATGTATTCAAACAAATTTGCCAATTATTTCGGTTTGAAAACAAACCTTCTTCAGGGGCTAACAGAAAAATGAAGATAAAACTAAAAGTTCGTTAAAAATAAGAGTTTGAAATAATGAAAATAACCCCTACCGATGGTCTAAAGGGGGGTGGCTAGCCACCCAATCCACCCCCCCCTCCTGTATCCGTCCCCCCTGTGTCCGCCCCCAAAAGCAGACTCTTTCCGACAGTTTGTTGCCGCCTAGTCGGGAGTAAAACATCTTCGCTGTCCCCTCGTCTTTTATTATCTTCAAAAATGTATCTCGTTCCATTAACAACCACTAATGGTAAAAACGGCAAACTGATCCTTACGGCAAAAAGAAAAGATAGAGACAGAAGTGAAATAAAAAAATAATAAACAGTTGAATATATTTACCCGATATTTCGGTTCAAAACAAACCTCCTACGGGGGCTAGAAAACAAAAATGATTGCCGTTTTTACCATTACTATTTCAAGATTTTTACTGATCCAGGTCTACGATAGATCCGGTACTCTGTCTTCATTGGTTTGTCGTTGTGATTTTACCGTTATTAAGGCCCCCCGCAAACGAGGAAACATTGTTGCGGAAACATTGTTTCCCAGAATGTTTCTTGGGTGCGAAAACGAGCGAGAAACAATGTTTCCTAGCCGCGCAAATGAGAAAAACACTTACTGGGAAACAAATGCACGCTGATATATGGTATACGGCACTGCGCATGCTCAATTTATGAAGTGCAGTCCGGAGCAGTCCTCGCGACCCTGGAATCTAGGAAAAATTGTTTCCTCAGAGCGCAAACGGGGTAACATTTGTTGAAGAAGCAAAATGTTTCTGAAAAAAGTCAGAAACATTTTTTGTTTCTCGGAAACGAAAACTGTTTCCGCAACAAATGTTTCCTGTCCGCGCAAACGGGGAAACATTTAGGGAAACAATGTTTCCGCAACAATGTTTCCTCGTTTGCGGGGGCCTTTATAGTTCATTAACAACTACTAAGAGTATGAAAATCGAAAGAGGTTGCGAGAGTGACATCCCCAGTACCAACCTCTTAAGAAGATTATCGAAGATCGCCTAAGATCGCTATACGACGAGCAATGACTTTGGAAAACTTACAACGAATGAATAAATGAATAAATGAAAGAAATGATGAATAAATGAATGAATAAATATATGATGAACTATGATTATCATATTTATGAATAAAAACAATTTCATTTAGTTAAATCATGCTGTATGTAGTTAGTTATATGCAGGTTTGGATTCAGAGAGAAAAATTCAATCATAGCTAAACACATTGATTATGAGCTTTAAAAGGAACTGAAATGCTTCTCGGTATACAGCACACCCAACTTAATTAAATGTAATCTTTGTCACGTATTTTCCTGATTATGCGGATAGGGTCATTTTTTCTAATCCTATAATTATATCTCAATAATTCAGTAGAATCAAGAAGCCTAGAGTGTATTGCACGTTGCGCAAGCCCCACTGCTGTATCATTCGTGGTTTTATTTAGTTCTTGGAAATACTGAGACGTTTCAACACACTACTGAATATGTTAAACGGGCAGAGCTATCATAGTTAAACTTTTATTTACCTGGTTCATGATTTGCTCCCCATTAAACAAACGATTACTTTCCAATATTTTCCTGGTGTCTTCTTGACAGAATTTCGTAGAAATTGAGCTGTATTTTAGTCCGTATAATCAGGTAAACAGACGACTCAGTGAAAGGTGGCACGTACAAGTAATATCATAAACAAATCCACCTCTTTGTTCATAACTTTTAGACGTTTACCAATAAGAAAGAAAGTTAACAGTTTTAAAATAAAGCTAATTAAAATAACAATAGAATGTGCTCTTTTGCAAGAACAACAAATCAATGCATAATAATATTGTATTCTTATAACAGTTAGGGTAAGTTTATTTCTTTTTCATCGTTACTGAAAAAATAAACGTCTTTCAATTCCTTTTTTTCGCGCGTCGAAAAAAAATATTACTCGCCGGCGTCATTTAATGACTAACGCATACAAATACGAAATGTTTTAAATTATTGCATAAGGGTATTGAACTGGAACTAGCGTGCAGTCGAGGCTCATGCGGGGGACTCTTTTCACATGCAAATATTTTTAATGATATTCCCCCGCATTAGCCTCGACTGTAAGCTAGTTCCAGTTCAATACCGAGAATACGAATATTGTCTAATACAAGACTAAAATATTAAAATTCATTTACTACGAGCAAATTGATAGATGCGGTTTGGGCAACCCAATATCTCCAGCCCTTGCAATGTTTTTCATGTTTAAACTACAGACTGTTGTAGTCCGACCCTGCGGCCCAGCTTTTATGACCGTTATGTTGATGATTGTTTCTCCAAATAGGAAAAAAATTAGAAATTCCCACCAAATGGAAAATAAATCACATTATTATTCGACTATGACGTCATTTTACCTTATAAGGAAAAAGGAACACGCAAAATATCCGAGCGTATTACACAGTAGATTGCCGTATTACACCTTAGCATATCGGTTTCAACAAACGAGTTAACAGATAATCAGGCGAAAATTTCGCGCCTTTTTTGTTCAATCGCGTAATCAACAATGTTTCCCTTTTCTTCTCGTTTTCTTTATTTGATTCATAAAACAATCGCGGTAGTGGTCATATAATAGATTGCTTATTGACTGAGTTAGGTGGGGTCGGAGGAGAAAGTATTTGGCTCTGATCTCGGATCTTTGTGATTTTTGTGTATGTCATACCAAAAAATTGCCCCCTGAAAGGAGACATTTGCTCCGGGCGTGCGCGTTACTAAAATGAACTATTGCCCATGCGCAGTTGAGCTCGAACGGCCTGGGCGCTAGTCCGCGCAAGTCACCAATAGAAGCCAAAATGGGATCAGTCCAAGCATATTGCACTGACAAAATGGCAAAATGACGGTTTCTTTTTCGTTCCAACTAAATCATATTTCCCACCAAAATGTTCACTGGATCCCATTCTCTTCAAAACCGAGTGTGGACGTTAACATTACGCCTATTAAAATGTGTTATACCGCTAAAAGCGATGACCGCGCGGTTGAACTCCATACATGCCTTTACGTGACATTGGTCACTTCAAGGTCAAAATGACAGGACGTATTTTTAAGTTATTAAAATATTTTAACGTTTCCAGATAGAATAATAACGAAATTACTGGAATCCGAGTGTAGATTTCCGAAAAGTAATTCATAAATGGGCGAAATTTTGATTTTTTCTTCAAAAAATAGCGTTTTTGCTGTGATTTTAAGGGTGAAATTGGGGGTCTGGGGACGAGTTAAAAAATTCGAGGCAAAAGTCATCCAATTTTTTGCCATGGGGAGAAAACTTTAAAAACGAAAAATTTAAAAAAATTAAGAAATATTAAAGATTTAATGAAGTTTTAAAAATTAGAATTTGTAGTTAATAATTAACAGGCGGACACCAAAATAATCCACTAGCAACCTGGGGTGCGTTTGCGCGGGTGTCAACTGTCTGTTGGTGTTCCAAAAATCGTCTTTAAAAAAGAAAAGATCGAAGAAAGAAAATGAAAAAATTTCATTGGAAATCAGGTGTTCGAATAAAGTGCCAGTCGAAAGCAGTATTACACTAATCGAACGTTATCGTCAAATCAGTGGCCACAGTTTATCTATGTTATTTCAATTCAAGTAAATCATTTCTCTCCAACCTTTTAAACTGAAACTTTCAAGATGTAACACTTTACATTAGCACTGAAAGTCCTGAAAGAACAGAAACAGCACGTGGTTGCTTGTCATGGTTGGAAGCCAATTAGCGCTTATCCAGGACCAAATATTTAACCCTCGGGGAAGGGAGCTGGAGGGGGGGGGGGTACTCCCATATGTTATCTATATAGGTATGTGCCGCGTATTAGGGTAGGGTTTTTGACCTGGTTTTTGAGGTGCTTACTCCTTAGAAAGGGTATGTGTTTTAGTATTGTGATCCTTGGATAGGGTTCGATTTTGAAAGATAAACCATGGTTATGATTGCGTATAGTCTAGTGTTCTTTGATTGATGCTCAACTTCCCATGAACATAAAGGAAATATAAACTACCCGTTCACAATGTTCTAAGTTATCGTTTTTCTCTTAAATATGGTGTCATTTTTCGGTTTTGGGCTTTAAAAGGTCTTAAAAAGATACCAATTGTCGATTTTCTACCCTTAAATAGGGTCAGGGATATTACTTGGATAATGCTTCATGTGGATACATATAAAAATGATAAGTAACTGATGTTATACATGAATACGTGTATTGTATAAGGCGGTTTAAGAAGCTGTTTATAGCGGAGCTCTGCGGGCCGAAGGCCGGCGCGGAGCCCCATACTCATAGAACCTATGCCCGTCATTTTTCATGGTCATGGCTAGCGGAATGTTTCGCGGGCGCGTCGTGTGCCGCCCGCCGCCGTCCGTTGGGCAGGACCAGCTGGCGGGCGCGTATGACGTCGAAAAACATGCACGTACGACGTCATGCAACTTCCGGGATCTTAGCAATTTTGAAACCAAAGCGAAGCTTTGTTTTTCGCGCGGTTATACGGCCGAATGTCACGTCAGCTGGGAAAAGACTTTGATGTTTTGCTGTGTTTACTAAGCGGAGAAAACCGTTTAAATTAAAAGCGTTATTTCCCTGAATTTTTCGCGGTTTGCTACTCAAGACAGAGATACTAATTAAGGGATACTCAGAAGCCAGTTTAGTGGAAAAAGAAGAGCTTTCAGGGATAAAATGTTGCTTCGAGGAACTTCATACTTATCAATGCGGAGAGATGTTTATTTTTATTACGGATTTCACAACCAGAGAAGCGGAGATTTAAAGAATTTCCAAGCAAGCGAGGGACTTAAAGGTAAAACAGATTACATTTTTTGATGGGAATTTATGTTGATATCAATCTGTGATTGACTTTTTCTTTGTGTTCTTGTAAGTTTTGGAGAATTGTTTTTAAAACGTGCTTAAATTCAGTTGTATCATGATTTCTTTCATCGAGGACAGCTCGGCCTCGATGCGCTATAAATGGTACGCGTTTTGCTTTTAAACATAAACTAATGGAGATTTGAATAACATTTTTCGAAAGAAGATTGTTTTGTCCATTTTTATGTGTTTGTTCATTCATTACATAGATTGAAAAGCGAATTTATGGAAACAAACAAGACTTGGTTTTTATAACGGTTCTATCTTCACCTGACTCGCGTAGCCTTATGCAAATATGTTTGTGTATATTTTTGCAATTTTGATTTCCAAATCAGTTTCTCGGGCAATTTTTGACAAGCAACAAGTGTATTTTATTCGGAAAGTAGTCGTCCAAGTTATTCTAGATGGAGAAAAAGTTGTTTTTGTGAACTTTTGTACGGTCTAAATGTACTTTGCAGACGGTCGCGTAATACCGTTTTTGAGAATTGCTTAAACTGAAAAATAGCCCGGTCGTCAATCTTAATTCTTGTGCTTCCGACCTTTCACCTTAGTTAAGTTTCACCTTAGTTAAGCTTGTTCACAGAGCGACGCTGTTAGGCTCATCTTATCTATATATATTAGTCACAGTCTCTGTCCTTAAAATAAGCCTGAAAATGCGTTTATTTACTTTTTCTAGTATTGCGAATGCTACAGATTAATGCCAGACGACGAAAGAGTAATAAAAGTAATATATGATATATAGCTGTAACAAAGAACTAGTGGAAGCAGTTTGCAAAAACTTATCATGACCTTGAATTGATTATTTATCTTTCTACAAAGACACATTTGAAAGAAGTTGAGGTGCATTAGTAAGGTCTGTGGCATTTATAACTTTCCGCTCTACAAAAGATGTCCACTTAATACAGTTTCGCCTCCATGCGGTTTAATTTCTTTTGACTTTTTTTTTTCACATTTGACATTGCCTTAAGGCATCTACAACTTAGCGTGAACTGCGTGTGCGTCCAGATTACTCTCCATGCATGGAATAATGCGAATCTGGTGGAAATCCTGGACTCGCCTGTCTCCGTCATCAAACACCAATTGGTAAACAGCTTTCTGGTAACAATCCGTACGGCCGGTATCCCTCTTGTACGTCACCACACCAGGGTAGTATCGGGTCCTTCTTGGCCAATAGCCAATGACACGCTGACCAGGATGGATGTCAGAGTAACACGGAAGCTGGTCAAGTATTACCGCTGTTCGGTCAACTTTATGCAGAGTGATAGTATCTCCATCATCATATCTGATGAACACGGTTGTAGAGTTGGCACTTCTAACGAACCCGCGATAGTAAAGTCCATTTGTCCAGCGTGCAAACACTCGGGCGCCCACTGAAATGAACAGAGCAAATGAATTAGCTGATTGATGGGGCTGAGTTAAAGGAGGAGTCAGTCGGACTGCTATATCGAAGCCAGATCATGACTGCCGTAGTACGGAAACAAGAAACTTATTTTAGTATAAGTTCTGTACCGGAACACTTTGAAAGGTTAGTTTGTTAGAGTTGTTTGTGTAGATAAAAATAATTTGTAAGACTAACATTTTTTCGTGACTACTATCAGTTTGTAGCTCTGAGATGACACATTAAATTTGAGATTACATTTTCGCATATTTGCATATATAGTATTTTGATCACCCCACCAACCAAGACAAACCAACCAAGACAAACCAACCTTCATGTGCTGAGTAATGCTCCGGGAATATCCTCAGGTGCTCTGCAAGGTAGAAATCTTCGTCGTTGTCATCAAAGGTGACCTTGAAGCGATTGTTAGAGTCTTTATCAGACACATAACCAATGTAGTATTTGTGGCCCCCTTTCCACGTAGCAGCGACGTGTTGTCCTATCTGCACTTGATCGGGTTCTTGATCAGGGATTATTGCTGAAATATCCCGGATGCTGTGATAGATCCTGTCTCCGTCATCAAACAAAACATGTACCAGCTCATTGTCAATTGCGAAAACTTTCCCAGCGTAATAAAGATTATTTGTCCACCGGGCAATGATTCGATCATCAACTGTAAAGATAAATCAAAGACCTCACTGTAAGATCCTTGTTATAACAACAGTTATAATTTCATCCCTCCTCACCCTCCCCTATACCGCCTTCTTGTATTCAGTTAGTACTTTATATTATGCGCTAAATTGTCTGAAGAAAACGGCACCCTATGACATAGTTTTAAAGACCACTTGACAAAACCCGACAACTTATAAGATGCAAAATATAAAGAGCTTCACCGGCTACAAGTCCCCTAAAACGCCTTGCAAAGTTGCATAAGCGCACAGCTCACAGACACAGGAGGAAAAGAACGTAGGTTCGTATAAGAGACTAATACGCCTACGTTACTTTTAATTCTCCATCTGCAATATGACTAAAGTCACTAAAGAGTTAAGAGCCAACCGCGGGTGGCAAACAGAATCACATGAATGTATCGAATGTACATAAAAATTTGTATTGTTTATTTTTCTTTCCAGACCTTTCCACACTTGAGTCTTAAAAAGACTTGCCCGTCGACTTATAGGGGTATAGAATGGTCTATCGGAAATGGTGCGTCTCTGAAAATATCCCGGGGGGGGGGTACTCCCTATAATGGGCTATACGGGGATGCTCCGCCCGAAAGGGGTTCCTTTTTGAGGCTAGAGGTATATGAAAGGGTCGGGATTTCACGAATTGAAGTATATGAAAGGGTAGGGATTTTACGAAGAATAGGAAAGGGAAGCGAAGCCACGCCGTTGAAGCATAAAAAAGGTAGGGAAAACTGCCATTTAACTATTATAAAAATGGCCTTTCAAAATATCTCAAACAGACGCACGTAAAGGCTCTCAAAGGGGTACCATTTTCATTGAAAGGTATAGGAAAGGGGTACCATTTTCAATGAAAGGTATATGAAAGGGGTACCTTTTCCGTCAAAATCGGTATATGAAAGGGTAAGGGTTTGGACCTCGGGGCGGAGCATCCCCGTACGAAACTTTGCTGAGTACCCCCCCCCCCCGGGGGAAAATATTCACCGAGTCTCGAATTCTCGGCGTTTGAAATTGGAGTCTCGGAATCTCGGGCTCGCTATAATTTTCGAAGTCTCGAAGTCTCGAAGTCTCGAATTTTGATAATTTGGATCTCGGAGTCTCGTAAATTTTTCTCGTAAATCTTAGCTTCCGTTGGAGGACCCTTGGAGATTTCAGTCACGTTTTAAGCTGTTTTAGTGCTATCGGCCCGACATTTTCCAGCAATTGGAGTCTCGGGCTCGAATTTTTTAGAGGTAAAGTCTCGGGCTCGGATTTGATAGAAACGCTAAAGTCTCGGTCTCGAATTTTTAAACAAGGGTCTCGCAGTCTCGCAAAGTCTCGAATTTACTATTCTATACCCCTACTTATGAGAGCGACGAAGTCGCGAGCTCAAATACGGACTTGAAAAAGTCTGCTAATGAAGACATAAAATAGACGCTTACCATTGATAGAAGATGGAAATGAAAGCGTAGGGAGGACAAAAGCCAAGCTAAGAATCATCAGAACAATCTTCATAATTGCAAAGCGGTTTGCTTGCGTGGAATGAAAACACCAAGATGTTCTTCAGAGCAGAATCCAAAAGGAAATGCAGATCGACGTAAATGATTTGATTAAATGGTGGAAATGCGCCAGATAGATTATGTTTACCTTAGATATCCTATTCTCAAAGGTCGCACGTTTTTGAGGTTATTTTCAGTTAACACTTCCTTTTGACGCACAGGACGTGACACCTTGACATCTATGTAACTAAATATGTTATATTTTATTTGGAATGAATTTGACTTTTTAATACACCAGAAGACTTTTTATATTGGGGTGGGTGTTTGGGGGGGGGGGGGGGGGGGGCATTGAACTTAATTTACTTCTCATAAAAGCTACATTTTTTACTACCTTTTCATAATACCTTATATACGTGCTGCAATCTTTGAAGGTTCCTGTAAAAATAAAAGAAAACTTCTGCAAAACAACTGTACTAAACAGGAAGTTATCTATGTTAAAAATAGAAAAGATTTAAGACCTTCTGCTAGCTTTATAATTCTGCCGGCTACTCACTAAAATATATTAACCGTAATCTACCTGTAAAATAATTTGAAAAGTAGGTGAAACATTATTGCATTTGTGAAAAAATGTAGGAGTTCTGCAACAATGATTACAAACGAAGGAAAATGGAACGGAGAACGGAACCACTTTCCCTCTTTTCTGAACGAGCCCCCTCCCACCCCCTCCCACTTCCAATCTAGGCAGTTCAAGCAACAAGGCAGTGTCGGTGAGTACTGTACTAATGAAGGTCGCATCTGAAACAAAATATTTAGAATGTATGGTAATATTATGCCACAAATTAACTGGATGTGTGTCAAAAGGAAGTCCGGTTGTAACAGTGCATTTTGTCCCGGGGGGGGGGGGGGGTACTCCCTATAATGGGCTATACGGGGATGCTCCGCCCGAAAGGGGTACCTTTTAGAGGCTGGAGGTATATGAAAGGGTCGGGATTTCACGAGTTGAAGTATATGGAAGGGTAGGGATTTCACGAAGTATAGGAAAGGGTAGGGAAAACTGCCATTTAAGTATTATAAAAAGCGCCTTTAGAAATATCAAACAGACGCACGTAAAGGCTGTATGAAAGGGGTACCATTTTCAAAGAAAGGTATATGAAAGGGTAAGGGTTTCGACCTAGGAGCGGAGCATCCCTGTAGAAAACTTTGTTGAGTATCCCCTCCGGCATTTTGGC
>JAJGOT010000426.1:80000-105000 GCA_022457155.1 Cladopsammia gracilis
TGTAACTGATGCCAAGCGCGGGAAAATGCGTGCGAGCAAGTCACAATTGGTTTTGGTTTTACTTCTGATTGGTTGAGAAAGTGGCGCGAGATTTTTTAGCCAATCACAAAGCACAGTGTGATACAGGTTGTTTGCACAAACTTTATTTCAGTATACAGAAAGGACCCTGGCGGCCAATCATTCAGGAAAGCGATGCAAAAAGCGAGATAAATCAGACAAATCAAACAAATCAACCGAATGCTTGAAAGATCATACAGACACGCCACTTCGTCGCTTTACGCGCATGCGTGGCCTTGTGGGCCACAAGGTGCCCATGTGTGCGTAAACTACGCCCTGTCACAATAGGAATGTAAAACCAAAGCAATCACGAAATTACTATCAATACTCAATTGAAAACCGCTCTAGTTGTCGCGTTTGAAAATACCGATCGCAAATTGTAATAACACCTGTTAAAATTTGCAATATCGCACCCATAGTACAAAACGCTCATCATATTATCGTAAATCATGTTGTTTGTGATAACACAAATGTTGCATTTTACAGATTATTAACAGCAACACATTTTTTTAGTTATTATTTGTTTGACTTTTGTTTCAGGACCAAGGCAAAAGGACCTATACGGTAAATACTCATTTCTTATACGGTCTGAGTAGCAGGAACTGAATAACAATTCTTAAAGCGAAAACTACAACTTTTACAGACATGTTTCGGGAGTTCAACTCCCATCACGAGTTTGATGTTACGGTAATTTACAAAGCTATAACTAGGTAACGGATTGATTTGAATAACAATGATAGTTTTAAATTCGATTGTTTTACTTGTTGGTTTAACGGCGATTTTCCCAACGGATGTGGAGGGCTTCTTTGATCTTTAGATTGATGTCCATGAGAGCTGTGTCAAGCATTTCAAAACAATCACTATTACATAGCTCACGACATCCCTTCGAGCTCTCAAGGTGTTTGTATATATGTGATGTTTTATCCGTACTAAGGTGTTCACGTACTCGAGTGGCAAGGTGTCGTATGGTTTCACCAAAAAAAGGCTGCACATCCCACGCAAACAAATTTATATACCGCACCCGCACGGAGCTCCTTAGGGATAGGATCCGTTTTGCACTAAATAAAGTAAAGGATATCTTTATGTTGAAATATTCATTGCAATAGCGTTTGCTAATTTCTTATACAATTATACACTGGTACGCTATCGCAAATCATCAGTTTTGTCGATAATGAGCCAAATTGTTAATGTGTTTTGTTATGGCCAACCATATCCACAAGGATAAAAATATGTTGATTGAATAGTTCACCTTTTCTTTTTAAAATTACATTCGAAGTTGGATTATTTTGTGAAACAAACTTATTGGAATACCATGAGTGCTAAACAGCTCATGATTCCGAATTCTCTTAAAGGAACTATAAAGCTTAAATTGACTTGTTGAAGCATTTTTGTTAAATTTGACTGAAGGTATTTGATTATTTTGGTTTTATTTTTAATTGTGGCCAGTAACTGCACCTTTTTTTTAAACAAGAGATCGTTTTATCACTAATCGAGAGGGGGGGTTTTTATCGGATCTTTTTAGTAAAGATATTTTTCTCCTTTTAACTACCATTTGTATATTTTGATATTGTGATTTCAGAGAATTATCGAGATTATTTCACTACACCTTACTTTATCTTCGTCCGTGATAATTTGAGCTATTTGGTCTTATTGGGACTCCATGTCGCCATTTGTTTGAGCTCAAGCAGTATCAAGCTGACCAGTATAGAGTGGGCCATTATGATATTTTTCATGAGCCGAATTTTAATGGAAATCAGACAGTTTTGCGATATAAATTTACATGTTGGAATGCGCAAACAACATGAGTTGAAGATCGGTGAAAGACTGAAGGAAAGATTAAAGATATATACCAGGTAAGCAAGTTAGTTTAAGCTGAGCGCTTCAATTACTAACACTGTCGTTATCTGTCTAGTCAGATTGTCCGGATAGTAGTAGTCAATAAAGGACTATTGTTGGTGCTTGACGTCACTGACAACCTTAGCGGATGCTATCATCTACATCCATATTTTATTGAGTCATTAAAAATGGTCTGGTACAACACACCAACTGTAAAAAACAATGCTGATGTAAATTAAAAGTATAAAAAAATCTAAGGAGATATTAAAATTAATTGGCAAAATAATCAAGTAGTTTAGAATTAAAAGTAGCCAATGAGTAGCTTTCAACACTTGATTCGGCACGTAGGCTATTCCAAAGTCGAATCGTTCTTGGAAAAACGGAATAAAAATAGACATCTTTAGTTGCTTTAATTTACCTAATCTGTATTTCTGATAGTTATGGCTCCCGCACAGTATAAATTGGGCTAGTTCAAGCAGTCATGGAGCATTTTAGGCAAATATGTCAGTTCTGTAAGACTGAACAAATAAAAAAATATAAACTGACAGAGCATCTCCTTAATTAGTTAGTTATTGCGTTTGAAAAATTATCGTCATTTTAACATATAGTAGATTGAAGTACAATAGGGTTGTTTACCCAATCAGATACTTTGAGTATAGATATTTAATGTTTAGTTAAGTATATTCAAAAGTTTCACTATCACCTTGGCACGAACTGATTTACAGTTGCATCGGTTTTCCAAGAATCGTTTTAACAGAAGAAATAATAAGATCTGAATGTTTGTCCATGCAATCAAAATCGTGTAAAACATTAAGGTTTTTTTATGTATAGTTTAATGTATTTAGGAGTTGCTTGTGTTCTTCACTTTCTTTACAACAGGAGTAGCTGGAATTGCTTGGATCTTGTCACCCTCCTTGTGTACACCTGTACATTTTTTCACAGGATAGCCACGTGGTTCTCATCTGCAACACTGGCGCAGAATCGATCCCTTGTCATCAGTGGCTACCTTTATGGCCTCAATGCCATGATTCTTACATTTAGAGTGTTCGGGCAGGTGATGGAAACAGTTAAAGGACTGGGAACGATTCAAATAGCTTTATTTAGTATCATTAGTGATGTTGCCACGATATTTTGGCTTTTTGCTGCAACGATATTGGCATTCTCATTCTCCATTACTAAAGTGTACATGTCGGCGACGTCTTATTCAACCGGGACTATTGGTGCTATAAGCCCGACGTAAGTGTATTTTTGTTCGTCCAATCGTTTTGTATGCCTGAAATAGGGAAGCGATTTGATAACAACGTTTTCTGATTGCACTATTTTTTTTTTATTAGGGTCTGCAGTATTTCTGGCTCTTCTTGGTGAGTCAGAAAGTTTACTAAATGTTTTACTAAATTAGCACCAACGTTCAATTGTCAGTTTTAAAAAATCGGCATTTACAGTAAAGGTATCTTTCTCTGAGAGCTAGAGAAGACTGAGCTAAACTATGACAAAATTGTCAAACGCAAAAAAAGTTGGCTTCAGAAATCATTACAGTGCATGATTGGAAGAATATTATCACTTTTGCTGTTTCTTTTGTTGCAGTTGGTGGGGTACGGTGAGACACCTCAGCTGGTCTCTACTTGGCATAGCAGAACTGGATTCATTGCACTCAGTTGATGAGCCAACAGTAGTACTTGTACAAGTGTTGTATGCGGCTTACCTTATCGTGGCTGGCATCCTTCTTGTTAACATGATGATAGCACTGCTATCTAACACTTACCAGAGAGTGGAAGTAAGGGAGCGAATCAGTAGGCTTCTAAGGGGTAGTTGGGTGATCTTGTCTGTGCTCGAAATGTTTTCCTTTAGCTGCGTCGGGCTTTCGCAGTTGCCAGATATTGTTTTCCAAGAGAGTTGGAAAAATCACCCAACCCCACTCCCCCCCCCCCCCCCCTTCAGAAATCTAATGGTTCTGCCCTGAGTATATGTTTGTTAAGCTTATTTATTTAAGATGGTCATGCTTTTAACATTGGGAATATATATAATTGTGATATTCTGCCTGAAAAAGCATCATTTTCTCTTGAAAATACCTAGAGGATGTTCGAATAGAAGATGTGTTCTCTTCAGTCTGGCCACTTTTTTCGAGGTACAGATGCGCCAACTGTCGACTAACTCCTTTGGCAACTATGCACAGCTGGGCTTTTGAAAGGTCGAGCTTATTTTCTGTTTGCCTTTTTCCAAGCCGCATCACAACACTTTATCTCAAAGGAAACGAAAATCCAACTGTTATATAAAACGAGGAAATTTATAATTTTATTTATTTTTTGAACAGTAGTATGACTAAGGGTGCGTTTTTTTTTGGGATTCATTCTGGAATGAGAATCGTTGGAGTTGATTAAGGTTACAGTGTACCTTCGGGGGTGTCTCCAGTATAACAGCTCTAGCGTCTTAAGATTACACTTAATATACCTAAACCCAGATATCAAATTAAAGCTTATAGAGCTGGCTGTCTAAATATGGAAACCATTTGGTAATAAAATGAATTGTCGAATTTTTTACGACGTCTAAATTCGAACGTCCGAATCAGCTTTAAAACGCTATAACTCAAAGCGATTATTATATTTTGCTAATTTGATTTGTTCTCGGATTTCCGGACACGAAGCGCTAAAAAAACGTGTCGGCGATTTTCCATAATCAATTGCAGTGAAAAGTTACAGAATATTTTCGAAAAGGGGAGAAAAAAAAAATGGAATGATCGCACGGAAATGCCTCTTGACGAAAAAGTTTTCGGAATTAAGGAATTCGCCGACATGTTTTTGCTGATTATATGTTAGCCTAGCTTCTGTCCAAATTTGAGGAAAATCGAACAAATTCCCTTTGAGTTGTAGCTCTTTAAAGTGTCCCCAACAAGCGAAAAATTAACTTTGAGAAAACGGCGCTTAAATAAACATATCGCTTAATAAACAAACTCCGCCCACAAAAGTTATACCGTCATTTCTCCGTCAATTTTCACTATTTTTCGATACTTTTTTTTTTGGATGAAAGTTCATTCTGTAAACTTTATTTTAACGCCAAAAAAAATTTTTCAATAAATTTTCGATCTGAAGGTACACTGTAACCTTAAAGCCTTTTTTCATGGCGAATCCAATTCCGGAATGGCCGAGAGTCCGAGAGTCCGAGACAAGGGGCAGAATGACCAGAATCATTGTCATCATTCCCATTCCCTTTATTCCATTCCAGAAGAGACCAAAAAATGTATGTATATATAAAACGCGCCGTATGATGTATCATGTGCAAAAAGCATTTGTCTCACTCATTAAAGCTTGTTTTTAGCGTCGTGTTTTGCTGTGTCGATCCGCCGAAGTAACCATCACATATTAAGCTCATTAAATTTCTGTTATACAAAATACTAAGCTATAGATCTATTTGTTGATTATTTTTAAGGACAACTCTTTGAAGGAGTGGTCTTTCAAGAAAGCCATCACAAACGAAGCTTACATTTCCTTAAGTCCAATACCTGTACCGCTCAACCTTGTATCTAGTCTTGTTATGGGAGTATTTTGGCTGTGCAAAAAATGTGTTGGAAAATGCCGGAGTAGAAACGAGTGTCGTGGATGCCGAAAGACCTGAAGACGTTTCGAGAGTAAGTGTTATTTGATACCCGTTACAAATTTCACCCACTATACATTTTTTTTTTACATTTGTTGGTATTTTGTAATATATTTTGTCATAAATATCTTCTCAGTAACAATCTCGTCCATATTTAAAACTGCCTGCCATGTTGGACGAGACAAAAACAAACAAGCTCTTCATCACGCCAGCTGTGCCTATTCCAATAGATCATAGGTAATGAACAGTCAAAATGGCGTGGAATTTAGTGTATTGTATAAACAGTTACTATTAGTTTTTTTCAGTTCAATCATCCGAAGTCCACGCTTATACTACGACCGTGGTAATTGCCTGCACCCGAAACCAATTACAAATATTCATTTGTTGGATACCAGCTGGGCAAACATATTAAGAATTTTCGTATGGATTTCGAGCACGCCAACTGACTTTAATAATTCGCATCATTACTTCCTTACGTAACATCACTACACACAGAAAAATTTGAAACGACTGCGAGTTACAAGTCATTGTGAACTGGTTATGGACTTGTCTTCGGTGAACGGTCAGGATTTTAATTTAAAAAAGAAACAGTTCTGTGATCTTTTTTTTGTATTGTGTATTCCAGGCTACGCTAGATGACATAATTAAAGACCTTCAAAACCGTTACTTTGCAACTTATGGATACTCCTTTCCAATTACAGGTTTGTGTACGCAATATCTGTATGCGGTATCTATTTTTAACCATTAAAACCATAGCTTACCAACAACAAGATGCATATGAGGCAAAATATATTCAGGAAGTGGAAATCGGGATTTATAGAAAGCTTCGGGTTGTCCTATGATTTTACAATCAAACCGCCTCCGCATATAAACAGCTAACGCTGGTGCATGTCTATTGAAGTCACAAACGCTGCAGTTACGCGCAATGTCTACACACTAGTCTTGCTTAACTACTTTTAATCACTGACAGAAACAATTCGAAGACAGGCTACATTAACGAAGTGCGGTAACTGAAAACAAAATTACAAATACAGAAATCAACATAGATAACTTAAAGCAACTGGCAGGAAAATTACAGAAAAACAGCAAAATTGAAATAAACTAGAAACTTACAAGACGATTGTGACGACGGAACGAAACGCGATTTGACCGAGAACAGCAACGAAACCGTGAACAGGAACTCGAAATCTTGGCAAACACACAGTGACTGCTGTAAAAAAAAAAGGAACATGCGAGCGGTATATACACAGTATGCAAAATAACCATTGCAAGTGAAACAAAGGGTTTATAACAAAGCAACTAATTAACAGGAAAACTAAACATAAAAGATGAAGCGAAGGCAAAAAACTAGGAAAAATACATTCCTAGCGCCTAAATGGACTCGCAGCTTTGGACCCACCCGCATACAACCAACCTGCAAGGGAACATCACCTGATCGTGGTCCCAACCGTGTTCGCTTATCTAATATGAACAATTCTTATTATACTTTCTAGATGTGACGTGGGGAGAGCAAACGTAATAAAATGTAGTCAATTAAGTTTCAATTGATTTCCGGCCTTGCTCAACTGCCTTATAGACAACGGAATGACGCCATTGCAGAATCACTAGTGACGTCATAAGTTGCCTGTAAGAGTACATACAATGATGCAATGTATAAATATCAGCTAATAAAAAACCTAAAACAATAACTTTGATGTATGCCGTCACATCTGCTAATAAGTCTGCTTTCGTTTGTAAACGCAGAGGAGGGTAAGTTGGAGAAAGTGCTCGATGAAACCGAGGGAAATCGACAAATTGTCAATCAAATTGCACACCGAGCATTCATAAATCACCAGGACGTCCTTCCGACGGGTACCAAGGTAAATTATCTTTTTAATTCTTGAATTATGACCGCATACTTCAGTACTTTTACTGTTAGTATAAGACACCGCTTAAAACATAAACAAGCAGAGTTAAAGGCGTTAACAGCCACGGGAACGTTCAGTTTACCGTGTGACCGGGAAGGCGGGGATACTCCACAGTTTTGGATGGGGGGTGTATCTTTCAGAAAAAAAGACGTTAAAAACCCCCAAACCTTGGGGCCAAACATACTATATAGCATATATAGGAGAAATCTTCCGGGACTGTGACAAGGAAAATAATAAGTTGGTTGTGGTCTTGCCTGCTTTTAAGGTTACAGTGTACCTTCAGATCGAAAATTTATTGAATTTTTTTTTTTGGCGTCAAAATAAAGTTTACAGAATGAACTTTCATCCAAAAAAAAATTATCGAAAAATAGTGAAAATTGACGGAGAATTGACGGAGAAATGACGGTATAACTTTTGTGGGCGGAGTTTGTTTATGAAGCGATATGTTTTTTTAAGCGCTGTTTTCTCAAAGTTAATTTTTCGCTTGTTGGGGACACTTTAAAGAGCTACAACTCAAAGGGAATTTGTTCGATTTTCCTCAAATTTGGACAGAAGCTAGGCTAACATATAATCAACAAAAGAGTGTCAGCGAATTTCTTAATTCTGAAAGCTTTTTCTTCAACAGCCATTTCCGTGCGATCATTCCAATTTTTTTTCTCCCTTTTCCGAAAATATTCTGTAACTTTTCACTGCAATTGAATATGGGAAATCGGTGTCCGGAAACCCGAGAACAAATCAAATTAGCAAAATACAATAATCGCTTTGAGTTATAGCGTTTTTAAGCTGATTCGGACGTTCGAATTTAGACGTCGTGAAAAATTCGACAATTCATTTTATTACCAAATGGTTTCCATATTTAGATAGCCAGCTCTATAAGCTTTAATTTGATATCTGGGTTTAGGTATATTAAGTGTAATCTTAAGATGCTAGAGCTGTTATACTGGAGACACCCCGAAGGTACACTGTAACCTTAAAGGTTTTAGATATCTCGTTACAGGCATGGCAAAGCATCGGTCTGAAAGTGAAAGACTGCCTTCTCGTGTACGGAGGAACCGAAGATTGTGAAAGTTGTTCGGGGTGTCCACAATCATCAACAGCACGGTTGCATCACGGTGCCAGATATGTTGTTCCTTTCTCCAAGGAGTTTCCACAGTTTGAGGTATTAAGCAAACTTTAACGTAAATACAGTTACAGTGGATTAGCTTTCGTTATCAATCATCTCGGACATTTTTATCTCGTGAATACGAGAAGCGTTGAACGAGATATAGTATACGGGGACAGATATGCAAATTTTTTATCTCGTGAATACACGAAGCGTTGAACGAGATATAGTATACAGGGACAGATATGCAAATGTTTTATCTCGTGAATACACGAAGCGTTGAACGAGATATAGTATACAGGGACACATATGCAAATTTTTTATCTCGTGAATACGAGAAGCGTTGAACGAGATATAGTATACAGGGACAGATATGCAAATGTTTTATCTCGTGAATACGAGAAGCGTTGAACGAGATATAGTATACAGGGACAGATATGCAAATTTTCACTCGTTCCATCATCTGTGAACATTTTTAATTCCCCAGTGTATTTCGTGTTAAAAGATGATTGCTGTATTAAATTGAGTATTAGACTTTTTAATTCCCTAGTGTAATGACGTGATCCAGTTGTCTCGACAGTCTCGTTTCACACAATGCACGACACGGCTTTTAGAATCCTTTCATTAAAAAACGTGATCGAAACTGAAGGAGGTCGCTTACGAGAACTTTCAATTATCAGGTTTTACTGAGAATTTCATGTAAATGAGAATTTGCGAGGTTGATCGTTGAGGGGAGCTGGTCGCAAAAAGAAGATGTACCTTTTAAATAGGGAGAGGAAATATTATTAATAATGCCCTAAAATGCTGTTTGCTTACTGATTAGTGCGTAAATCAAGCTGTAGATTATTTCTTTTTTGCGAGTGCCGATGTTTTATTGCTTTCTATTCATTCTTTTAAATAGATGACTTGTTAGTTCCACGGTTACAGTTTTTGGCATTGTTCTTGCTACTGACGATTTCCTTCTTTGATTCTGTTATAGGTTCTCGTTTTAGGCACTGGTAGCAGCAGGTATCTTGACGTAGGCGTGGTTTGGAAAGAACACGACCCGCACTCGAGACCCGGACACCACGCCGGAAGTGTAGGTTACCAGGCTAATGGAAACATTTTCGTTGGTGAAGATGCAGAATTTAGTGTGGACAGTGCAATTGATGGTAACACATAGGATTTCTGAAAGTTAACCCTTTCCCCCTTGAATCATACAATCTTATTATAATTTTTGACTGTGTGTGCGAAATCCCTAAGTGTAACCATTTTGTTTTTCGTTTTTCTGTTCTTTCAATTTCCTGTTTGTAGAAATGTTAGAGAGTATATCCTTAAAAACCGAGAATGTTTTGCGCTTACATTCAGACAGTAACAGCAGCAACAACAAAAAATATTTTTTAAAGCTGAACTCGAACTCTTAAAAAAGTACTCAAAGTGTCTCTGGTTCGAATTCTGGGGGTTGATGCCATACTATGCGGTTGACTTTGTTGTCAGTTCTTGTCCCTGCTTTTCCCTCCATAAAAATGCAACACTTACGAAGTCTAATTTGGAAACAGTGTATAAAGAGTCACTCTAAGTATATGCTGATTTCACTTTATCATTTTTCTATCTTTTTTGGAAGGCCTTGCTGGTTTTAATTGATTTCTTTAGAGTTTACGCAACCCTACAGCCCAATCTGTGACGTTAGGAAATATTTAGTTTTGAGCGTTTATTTTATTGTGTTTTATTTTTAGTTTCTGTGGCGAACCGAGGTGATTTGATTGGATGTAGCATCAAGTTCGAAAGAGAACAAAACGGAAAAGTTCCGGTTGTATTTAGTTTAAATGGAAAACGGATGACAGAAGAGGAGATGTGGATCGAGTATAACCAGGCGGAAAAACAACTTTATCCTTATGTAGGCATGGGTGAAGATGGAGTTCAAGTGCTTGCCAAGGTAGGGATGCTGAGGCGACTTGTACCAAGAGGTGCAAATTTACTAAACTGTTGACAAGGCAACATAAAAATTTGCTCAGGGTAAGATCTAATGACAGTTTTAGTTATCCAGAAATTAAAAAGATTTGTATGATCACCATGTGACATATAAAAGAAAACACAAATGGTCGTAGTTTTCTTTGGAATTCTCCCAAATTCCTCTTGTGCACGTACTTGCATCAGATGGCATGTATGTCAGCATGCGCGCCATTTTTTTTTTCTTGAGTTCAAATTAGTACGCACTTCACTGATACATTTAATCGCGAGACCGCACGTCAGAATAGTAAGGCTCAAATGACATCCACTACTTACTAGTCCACTCGTGATCTAACCCCAAGCCCCCTAAACTCCGGTGATGTGAGTTCTTTAAAGTCCGTTATTAATAATTTTTACTGCACTGTATCACGGTAGCATGTGTAAGGGCGCTCGAGTGACCGTATTCCGGAATAAGAATAAACATAATAGTCTCCGAGAATTGTTTGTTTAGGCGCACTTGCAGTATAAACCTGTTAAAACAGACTTATAATACTGCTTTACTGAGGAGATATTTAGTTTTCCACTGGCTCTCAAATCGCGAAAACGCGATATTTCGTGACCATTTTTCCTATTTTTATTCCGGAATACGTTCAATCGAACGCACCCTAAGTAACAGCCAGGGAGCACAGTACATTTGTGTAATATGTTATATCCACTCGTCTTCCTTAAAGGGAACCTCCATTGTTATAACAAATTGACGTTAAATTGTTGGAAATAAAGTCTAAATTAAAAATTTTGAAAAAGTAGATGCAAATATAATTTTAGAGTACAAAAAAATGGATATGAATATCGCCTATTTTCGTTTTCAAATTTCCCGCGCGCTGCCATTTTGAATATTTATGACGTGTTACGGTTGTCTAATTGTTGCATACAAAAGAACTTCGATTCTTAACAATAGCGGCAACAGTTACACGTCATAAATATTCAAAATGGCGGCGCGCGGGAAATTTGAAAGCGAAAACAGGCGATATTTATATCCATTTTATTTGTACACTAAAATTATATTTGCACCTGCTTTTTAAAAATTTTAAATTTCGACTTTATTTCCATTAATTTAACGTCAATTTGTTCTGACAATGGAGGTTCCCTTTAATACTTTCTAACACAAAATTATATTTCTGTTGTTGTCTGTCGAATGTCATTAACAAGGCAAACGAATTAAAGTAGACGCGAAAGAGTGATTCGACTGTTCTTGGTATTAGTTTTTCTGTTGTTCTTTTCCTAGATGAGTCCGACTATCAATGAGGATGTCCCTAGGCAGACAGATCTGGTTAGTGAAGACGTGGTAGTAGGCGAAACAGTAGGAAAAACAACCATGTGCTGAAACAAGCGATAGCAAGATGGCAGCGATTCATCGTGAACTAGACGACGCTCTCGCAAAGTTTCGACGACTGAGGAATAACATTCTAGTTAATTTTAGAAGCTTTGAAGATTTGTTTGATGACAGACATAGAGAGCTAACCAAGCTAACAAACAGAGTAAGTGATGACGAAGGCGAAGTTATCGTACGTAAACTAGACGAGCAAGAACTCGCGTGCTCTAACATCGTTAAGAGAATAAGGCAAGATTTAAACGAACTTGGCGAAATTACGACTAAGAAATCAAGGGTAGTTTTGAAAACGTCTAAATAGACAGAAAAACAAACATGGATAAAAATAGGTAAGCAGGGAAAATAGAGAGCGGATCTGATCGAGTCGCATGGGGTGCTCGAATATGTAAGTTATATAGGGCGAATTAAACAAAATTAAGAAAATTTTACTTGTAAATGAACGCAATTATAGAGTCTGTAGAGTGAATTGCACAAAATAACATGGAGTGACTAATTTGCATATCTGTACCCGTAAACTTGCGCATTAACGAGATAAAAACGACATGTTCATTCAATTCTCGCAGAAGTGTAATGTGTGTTTAAACTCGGTGGTGGCACCTAAACCATCCCAAACCGCCTGTGAGGGGCCACAGCAAACCTCGTCCCAGGCTCTCTCTTCTTCCCGTCCCTTGGAGCGAGAGAGAGCGGGAAGAGGAGGACCCTGGGAACGAGGTTGGGGCCACAGTTTTTTACTATTAGTGACGTCATCTGCTTTTATCAGGGGCTCACTTCCGCCAGAAACCTTCGAATGCGTCTCCATAATCTTTGATTACTGCTAGTTTTAAAATCAACTTACAGTCAAACTTGTATTAAACGAACACCCCCAGGACCCTCGCTAGTGTCCACTTAATACAGCATGTCCACTTAATACAGGGTGTCAACTTAATACAGGGTGTCTGCTTAATACAGGGTGTCCACTAAATACAGGGTGACCACTTAATACAGGGTGTCCTCTTAATACAGGGTGTCTGCTTAATACAGGGTGTCCACTTAATACAAGGTGTCCACTTAATACAGGGTGACCACTTGATACAAGGTGTCCGCTTAATACAGGGTGTCCACTTAACACGAGGTGACCACTTAATACAAGGTGTCCACTTAATACAGGGTGTCCACTTAATACAGGGTGTCCACTAAATACAGGGTGTCCACTAAATACAAGGTGTCCACTTAATACAGGGTGACCACTTAATACAGGGTGACCACTTAATACAGGGTGTCCACTTAATACAGGGTGTCCGCTTAATACAGCATGTCCACTTAATACAGGGTGTCCACTTAATACAGGGTGTCCTCTTAATACAAGGTGTCCGCTTAATACAGCATGTCCACTTAATACAGGGTGACCACTTAATACAGGGTGAACACTTAATACAGGGTGTCCACTTAATACAGCATGTCCACTTAATACAAGGTGTCCACTTAATACAGGGTGACCACTTAATACAGGGTGTCCACTTAATACAGGGTGTCCACTTAATACAGGGTGACCACTTAATACAGGGTGTCTGCTTAATACAAGGTGTCCACTTAATACAGGGTGTCCGCTTAATACAGGGTGACCACTTAATACAGGGTGTCTGCTTAATACAAGGTGTCCACTTAATACAGGGTGTCCACTTAATACAGGGTGACCACTTAATACAGGGTGAACACTTAATACAGGGTGTCCACTTAATACAGCATGTCCACTTAATACAGCATGTCCACTTAATACAAGGTGTCCACTTAATACAGGGTGACCACTTAATACAGGGTGTCCACTTAATACAGGGTGTCCACTTAATACAGGGTGACCACTTAATACAGGGTGTCTGCTTAATACAAGGTGTCCACTTAATACAGGGTGTCCGCTTAATACAGGGTGACCACTTAATACAGGGTGTCTGCTTAATACAAGGTGTCCACTTAATACAGGGTGACCACTTAATACAGGGTGTCTGCTTAATACAAGGTGTCCACTTAATACAGGGTGTCCTCTTAATACAGGGTGAACACTTAATACAGGGTGTCCACTTAATACAGGGTGTCCACTTAATACAGGGTGTCCACTTAATACAGGGTGACCACTTAATACAGGGTGTCCACTTAATACAGGGTGCCCACTTAATACAGGGTGTCTGCTTAATACAGGGTGTCCACTTAATACAGGGTTCCACTTAATACAGGGTGTCCACTTAATACAGGGTGACCACTTAATACAGGGTGTCCACTTAATACAGGGTGTCCACTTAATACAGCATGTCCACTTAATACAGGGTGTCCACTTAATACAGGGTGTCTGCTTAATACAGGGTCCCCACTTGATACAAGGTGTCCGCTTAATACAGGGTGTCCGCTTAATACAGGGTGTCTGCTTAATACAGGGTGTCCGCTTAATACAGGGTGTCCTCTTAATACAGGGTGTCCGCTTAATACAGGGTGTCCGCTTGATACAGGGTGTCCGCTTGATACAGGGTGTCCGCTTGATACAGGGTGTCCGCTTGATACATGTTCTGATACATCACACAAAAATAGTTAATTATTGACCCTCTTACATCTCCACGTTTATTATACCCACACGTACTGATTTCATTACATTTTAATTCATAAATCTAATTCGCAACTGTCTGTATCGCTTTGAATTAGCTTTTTATCGGAAAAAACGCTTTTAGAAGTAGACGGTAATCCCACAATTAATAAAAATGCATTCTAAAAACACTTGAAATGTCCGCTTAATACAGGTTTCACTGTATTTGCGCAATTGCATGGAAAGCCAGACAAAAATCTGACAGCGGAAGTATTCCAGGCAGAGAAATAATTGCCAAAATTGTATCACACAAGCGCTTGTCAATAGATTACCGGAGTTTTCGTACAGTCGTAAAATACCAAGATATCAATTGAAACATTTTCGGCGAGGGAGAATCATAAAGCTATTAAAACATACAATTTGGGCCGTGTAGCCGCGCGAACTTAACCCGCGCGAAAAACAAAGCTAAATGCTAACATCCCGGATGTTGCGTGACGTCAAAGCGCATGTTTTTGCAACGTCATACGCGCCCGCGAGCTAGCCCTGCGCAACACAGAGACGGGCGAACAGACACACGCACGGATACGCCCGCGAAACATTCCGCTAGCCATGACCATAAAAAATGACGGGCATAGGCTCTACGAGTATGGAGCTCCACGAGCAGGCCTTCGGCCCGAGAGAGCTCCTCTACAAATCCTTCTAATTTCTGGATAACTAAACTGTCATAGACTACCCTCAAAGGATAAAGCCACCAAAATTGGCCACTGAGCAAATTGTTATGTTGTCTTTCCATACGTTTTGTAAAAGAGGTTATCAGACACGTGACCTCTCGGTGCAAGATCTCTCAGTATCCCTACAGCACCTTGGTGGCAATTCAAGCACTTGAACCCCACCTTCACCCATCCACATCTCCTCTTCTGTCATCCGTTTTCCATTTAAACTAAATACAACCGGAACTTTTCCGTTTTGTTCTATTTCGAACTTAATGCTACATCCAATCAAATCACCTCGGTTCGCCACAGGAACTAGAAAAAAAGACACGATGAAATAAACGCTAAACAATAAAGATTTCCTCAGCGACACAGATTGGACTGTAGAATGGCGTAAACTCCAAAGAAATCAATTAAAACCAGCTACTCACAGCAAATCAGATCTAAGGTTATCCGGCCCTTCCAAACAAAAGATAATTAAATGGGAATCAGCATACTTAAAGTGACTCTTACTCCACTGCTTTCAAATTGGACTTCGAAAGTGTTGCATTTTTATGGAGGGAGGAGCAAGGACAAGAAATAACAACTAACTTAACTGCACATGGCATCATCCCTCAGGATTCGAACCACGGACACTTTGCATACGAAAACATTTATATTGATACACAATGCCTTTCAGCAAGAGCTGACAACTCTTGCAACCTTACCAACTAAATCAGCGGGAAGTGACAATATAGGTATTGTGATGTTCCTAAAAGTACAACAAATGATTCTACATTTTATATCAACAGTGCATCAGAGGTAAGGAGTAGCCTGCCAATACAACCACCTCTCATCGCTCCCGACCGACAGAGGCATTCGCGCGAGAGCCCCTAGCGGCCGCGAGCGATAAGAGGCGGTTGTATTCGCAGGCTAGGAAAGGAGAAATTAAAATAATAGTCCACATCCAACAACAGTATGATAGTTAAATGTTCTTTTCGCATTTATCTTTATAATAACAAACTGAATCGTTTGCGTTTTATCATTAATAGTCCTATTATTTGCAAGCTTAACAATAAGAAAAGTTTGGGTTAAATTGGTAGCACGGAGATTCTCTATATCGCTTCGACGTCTCCTTCGGGAACGGCGACACCTGAAAAAGTAAAGTAATATAATGAAATAAAGTTGGATGTGCTTTGATACAAGCAGTTTACTTGCATTAGCTTGAGAAAGAGAAAACTAGAAATACAGAAATGAACCGCAAAATGCAATATTTTGTATTTCTATTATCAAAATGATCTGAATATACCCCAGGTCACCGAGGTCTTCCCAGCATTATACGAAGGACGAAAGGTAACATTTCATAAAGGATCCGACGATTTCAGAAGATCGCTCGAATGCTAAAGAAATATATTTACATTCGGCGACCCATTCGGCGGAGCAAACCCTTAAATGGCAGTATTTGACAGAGAATGTAAATATTTTTCTATCAAAATCAAATCAAATCAATTTATTTAAGTGTCAAAGTATTTAGTACGCGAGTACTAATTGTGGACACTTTCCAGATCTAATTGGAATTTGGAAGTGTTGGTTTTTGAGGAGAGGGGAAAACCGGAGTACCCGGAGAAAAACCTCTCGGAGCAAGGAGCTATGTAACGCACGTCAGGGGCCGTGTTTTCACGAGCGATTTTTCAAGTCGCTGAGCGAGTGACAGTCGGAAATCTCGTGAAAACAGTTGCTTGTCCAACTCGCTTAAAGTTAAGCGAGTCGGCGAACTACAATAGAATTCTCATTGGCTGTGTTTTCACGAGGCGGTTTTTCTCGCTTAACATTCCTGTAGATATATTTTCTTTTGTTAAGACAATAGAAAATTAGAACACAAAAGAACGACAATACAATGCCCTTCTTTGTTGTTTAATTGCCGACAAGCTTAAGCGACCTGGTTTGCTCGCTCGTGAAAACACGGCCATTAAATTAAAGCCACCAAACCAGGTCGCTTAAGGCTGGTTCTCATCTAATCGTCCCGGTCGTCCCGGTCGTCCGAGTCGTTTCAAAACGTGCACGGACGACCGCGACGATTATATGTGAACACTTCTGAGACGACCCGGGACGATCACAAACGACCCGGACGACTGGGACGACTGGGACGATCGCTGTCGCTTGGATAGAACTGTGTTCTATCCGGACGACTGGGACGATCGAGAATAATCGGGGACGATCATATGAGAACTACTCTCAGGCGACCGGGACGACTGAGGCGATCGAAGCGACCCAAATCTACCCCAGAATGCAGTATTATTGCCCAAAACATGTTGTCGGACACAGTTTACGACTGCGCTATTGGCGTTCGAGACGACCGGGACGATCATATGAGAACCCAAATCGCTTGAGTAGTCCCGATCGTCTGAGTCGTTTGCAAAAAACTTTTGAAACGACTCGGACGACCGGGGCGACCGGGACGATTATATGAGAACCAGCCTTTAAGCTTGTCGGCAATTAATTTCGGCCAATCACATTTCGCCAGCGTTCAAACAACAAAGAAGGGCATTGTATTGTCGTTCTTTTGTGTTCTAAATAAAGTTCTGTCCGTGAAAACGCATAAATTTTTTAAGCTGCTTAACGCGGTCAGTAAACAACTCACCTCGTTGACAGGAATGTTAAGCGAGAAAAACCGCCTCGTGAAAACACAGCCAGGAGCTGCTTCGGCGTTAATGACTCTATTGTTGTAAAGTATATAAGGCTTGAATGGTTGTAATGATGGTGTTGGTCTCAGCTCTCGCCCTTTTCTTCAACTTTTATTTTTTTATTCGCTAGACTTTTATGATTGTATTTGTTTGGGGAGTACGTTCCCATTTTGTCCCACTGGGTTTTTTGGGTTTTCGTATCAGGCGGCGCACAGGACTCTAAATAGCATGGGTGGCATTTTTCAGTTTGCTGTTCCGTATAAATCTGTAATTAGTGTGTTCAACCAAGTAACTTTACGCGGACGGTATGCAATAAACACTGAAGCTCACAGTTCGAGCTGCATACCCATGTTGTTGTCGAGTAGTCGTTTATATAAATAGGATAAGAAATTGTTAGAGTGATTACAGTTGAAACACTATTCAACGGGTTAACTGTAATCACTCTAAAGATAACACAAAACTTTCGAAGATTTTGCGACCTCGTCAGACAGTTTGTAAATATTAGAATTGTTTTTGTTAGACTAAAATTTTTCCTTTTTTTTTCGTGATTAAGTTGTTTTATCATGTGGTTAACCATTGTTATTTTTATTAACCTTCTCCTATCGGTGAAAGAAAGAGGAGTTCTAATAATGGACGCGGATTATATTAATCTTACCTTTATCCTTGCAGGCTAAACAACAAAAGTCCAGCATGTAAGCAGGATTCTTGAGGCACTCGTTGTGATTTGCCCATATTGTGCAATTCTTGTTCTTGTTCACACACTTGATACTTTGCAGATCTATCGCAATAAACAAAAAACCTTTATTAAGTACATCACAAACTTTCGAAAAAATTTTGGATGGCCCGAAATTGATCTGAATTTGATCGAATAGTTTATTACTTAGTCAAATCAAAGATTTCAGCAACCCCCCCCCCCCCCCCCCAAAAAAAAAAGGCAAAATTGTAGGCAATTTCTTCCTCTTGAGAATTAACGATAAATAATAAAGTTGCCGTGATAAAGTCACAAGTGAAAAGAAC
This sequence comes from Cladopsammia gracilis, assembly GCA_022457155.1. Taxonomy (NCBI): domain Eukaryota; kingdom Metazoa; phylum Cnidaria; class Anthozoa; order Scleractinia; family Dendrophylliidae; genus Cladopsammia; species Cladopsammia gracilis. The sequence goes on from JAJGOT010000426.1 coordinate 98,748, forward strand.
ACAGATCCGCCATCTTCATGCATGTAAATCCTCCATATCGTTATGCATGGCTGGTGCGTTACCTTTGACGGATGCAATCAAGTTCTACGCATGTTTTTAAAAGAGGAAAAATCAATTACCGATATTGTTGTGGTTAATGTAATGTAATGTACCTTTCAGAGTGACTGAACGAGATGGGAAAATCGTTTCATTTTAGGCATGTTTTCTGCGAATTTAGTCAAACATACACCTAACAGCCTTATGCATGTTACGTCACCAGCTCAAAAGTCACCACCAGAGCCTCGTTTGTACGAAATTCCTTGCAAACCTTTGACAAGTTCACGTTGTTTTTGAGTGGAACAAGGAGTAAAGGACCGCGAACGAAATTGCTGCTGGAGTACATAGGATCTATAGAAGATCTAATAAGCCAAAAATAGTAATACAAACAGTAAGTAAGGCTGATACTACGTACTTTTCAGCTTTGCTCCTTTGAGCCGAATACATTGATGAGATTGTCACAGGTTTATACTTGGAAAACGAGTCTTGGAGTGAAATTAGCTAGTCTGACGGAAACATGCATAAGGGCTATTGCAGAACCGTTGACGTAAAAAAGACCTTTCAACAGGTACTCCTTCCAAAGAAATTTCTGTCAAATAAATGAATTAATTTTTATCTCAGAAATGAATACACATACATACTTTATTTGGTAAGTAGGTTGGATAAAAGGCAGCCAAAGGGCTGATGTGGACCTACTATACTAAAAGTTAAGAATTACATTTAAAAAATTAAATTTACAAAATTAGAACTATATACAAATTAGGTAAGACTATTTACAAACAAGTAAAATTACAATATATCGTCAGATAAGAAAATTAAAATTTAAAAATATATATAATCGTCCTTTTTGTTAGTGACTTCTGTTGCCCCCTTATCAAATGGAAAATTGTCAATAATATTAACATGTTTACATGAAATTTGTTTAAAAGAATAAGAATTTTCTGGTGCTTTAACTAAACTCGAATTAGAATAAATTTAAATAAACATTTGAGAACAAAGATTAGCGAAAGAAGTCTGACACAACGTTTCAATGTCGCCATGACATCATTTTCAAGTGAGAAAATAAAAATAAAAAATAAAAAATTCACAAAATGACTAACTTTATCACCTTACGCATATATTAGTCATTTTGTGAATTTTTTATTTTTATTTTCTCACTTGAAAATGATGTCATGGCGACATCGAAACGTTGTGTCAGACTTCTTTCGCTAATCTTTGTTCTTAAATGTTTAACTAAACTATTTACAAAATTCCAGATTCCAGACCTCTGTATTGTAGGGTATTTCTGCCAGTCTCTGATTTAAATGTAATGATGTTAAATTGGTTAGGTGCACGAGAAGATCTTGAAATTGCTCTTTTAGAAAACAGTTCACGTATAGATTGTGTCGTGGTTTCATAATATACTTTATGCTTTAATAACAGCACAGATTTTTTATGGAAAAAAGAGATGGACAGCCAATTGGATTTAATAATACATGTGTTATCTGCCATCGTTGGATCAAGGTTATTAACAATACGAGCTGCTCTTGCATGGATATGGTTTAAAGAGTTTAATGCAGAAGGAGAACAATTACCCCTACTGAAATTCCATACGTTACACTGGGGATAATTGTTTTAATAACTTTTTATTTCTTAACAATGTATCTTCTTTTATTCTCTTTGAATATCATTAAGGTAATTAATTCTTTTTTTTTGGTATTTTGTATTTTGTATGACGTTTCTGCAATCAATTGCGTTGAGCGGTTTTCAATTGAGTGTCGTAAAACCAAAACCAAAGTAATTACTCTGGCCAATCACAACAGGCGCAGAAAATCCAATGAACCAATCAGAACTCGTAGCAAACATATGTAGCCGGCGCCAAGCGCGGGAAAACGCGTGCGGGTAAGTCACTATTGGTTTTGGTTTTACTTTTAATTGGTTGTGCAAGTGGCGCGTGATTTTTTAGCCAATCACAAAGCGTAGCAATGCAAAACTAAAGCAATCGCTCTTTTACTTTCGACACTCAATTAAAAACCGCTCCATATAGCATAACATATCAATATGATTTACATACATCGTACTTTGGTGCACCACACACAGCAGCCGGTGTTCATATATCGAGGATTCTTGGTGCATTCTCCTCTAAGCGCCCAGCTACCACAGTGTGCATCGGTGTCATAACACTGACCTGAGAGATCAATAAATCGGGCAAACATCAGGAAAAACGACAATTTATCAAGAAATCATGTAACATAAAGGGTGTACTATTTGTAGCAGTAGCAGTAGCAGTAGCAGTAGCAGTAGCAGTAGTAGTAGTAGTAGTAGTAGTAGTATATGTGACCAAGATACCTTTTCTGATATTGCAAATTTTGTAGTTAAGCAGCCATCCCCTTTTTCAGATCACAGTGCAATAATCACTTGGATAAATATTAACACTAACATATCTGAGCTTGAATCCCCGTGTGAAAGTAATCCGTTATCACCCCTACCGAGGCAGTTTCTGTGGGAAATGGATTCCGCTCAAAAATTCAAAGATAGCTTACGCTCAGCAGATCTTCAAATGCTCATACAAGAATACATAGTTGACGAAACTCCGATCCAAGATGTTAATACAGCGCTTGAAAAAGTAGAAACATACTAATCACAGCAGCGAAACGAAGTTTAAAGATTAGATTAGGAAAAAAACGTAGACAGATCAAGTCATCATCAAACAAAAAATGGTTTGATAAGGAATGTCGCTTTAAAAAACACGAGTTAAGGAAGCTCTCAAACCAAAAACACAGAGATCAGTACTTTAAATATTGATTTGCGAGAGAGGTATCATATTGTTTTAACGGAATACAAAAAATTATTATGCAAAAAAAGAACTGAATACTACAATTCAAAGATTATCGAACTAGAGGAAACCACTGAAACCCGGATCAAAAAAAATTTTGGCAGTGTTTAAAATCAATGGATGATACTCGAAAAGACAAAGATGATCTTCCATTGGTCTCAGAGGAAAGCTGGCTTCAACATTTCCACTCACTTCATTCAAATGAACCTTTAAATTCTGCACAACAGACAATAATCAATGAACTACAACAACTCGAGAGTCGGAAAAATCAGTTGTGCTCTTTGGATTACTTAATCACCGAAAATGAAATACTTGTAGCTGCGAAAAGATTAAAAAATGATAAATCGTCTTTTTCAGACAAAATAAAAAATGAAATGATTAAAGCTAGCCTTCACGACATGATGCCGGTATATCAAAAACTTTTTAATACAATTCTCAATCTAGGAACAATGCCTCAAACTTGGTGTGGCGGCCTTATTACACCAATATATAAATCAGGAAGAAAAAGTGATCCATCAAATTATCGAGGAATTTGTGTTTCAAGCTGTTTGGGAAAATTGTTCTGTTCTATCCTTAACCAAAGACTCCTTGAGCATGCTTACTCTCATAATATACTCCACAATTCTCAGATTGGATTTTTGCCCAAAAATCGTACAGCAGATCATGTCCTCACACTGAGGACCTTAGTAGATAAATATGTGCATCAACATACTGAAAAAATATATGCTTGTTTTGTAGATTTCAAAAAAGCTTTTGACTTGGTCTGGCATGACGGACTCTTGTACAAGCTATTACAAATTAATGTGGGAGGTCGCTTTTACAATTTAATAAAAAAAATTGTACTCAAACTCTACATGTTCCGTAAAAATTGGAAAAAGCCAAACACGACCCTTTCAATACGCAAGAGGTGTACGCCAAGGTTGTATTTTAAGCCCGTTGCTATTTAACCTCTATGTTAACAACATACCACATTCGTTCGAAAATATTTCATCGGATCCTTTTGTTCTACCAAATGGCACAAAATTAAATTCACTTTTATATGCAGATGATTTAGTCATACTTTCAAGATCCAAAACAGGACTGCAAACTTGTCTTGATAAGCTATCTTCCCATTGCAACTCGTGGATGTTAAGTATCAATCCAAAAAAGACCAAAGTTATGATCTTTCAGAAACGTGCTAAGAAATGTACTGAGTCTAGTTTTCACATAGGCAATAAAATGATTGAAATCGTCCAAAACTACACTTATCTAGGGTCTGTAATCTCTTCAACGGGTAACTTTTCAATGGCACTTGACCAGTTAAAAGAGAAGGCCCTTCACGCTCTTTTCAGTCTAAGAAAACATACAAATTTCAGTAAATTGTCCCCATTCCTGGCAAGTAAAATCTTTGACACGATGATCTCCCCAATTTTGACATATAACAGCGAAGTCTGGGGTGTGTACGCAAAACCGGATTTTAAGTCTTGGGACAGTTCGCAGATTGAAAAAATCCATTTACAATTCTGCAAGCGTTATCTAGAAGTAAGCAATAAGACATCAAATGTGGCATGTAGAGCTGAACTTGGAAGGTTTCCTCTTATTATAGCCATTAATCAGAAAATAATTAATTATACCTTATACCTTCAAAGTAAGGACAATAACTCTATTGTTAAACAGATCTTTTTAATGTCAGCAGATCTTTACTCTTCTGGTAAAAATAGCTTCTACTGTAATCTTATAAGGATATCCGAATTCTATAATTTGCCTGATTTTGACCCTTTTTTCTTAACTGACACTAAAATCAAACATTATGTAAACTTAATGCAACAAAAATATATCGTATATTGGCGACATACCATTCAACACTCTAAGAAACTCGAATTCTATAATATCTTTAAGAACGAATATATGCCTTCTCATTACTTAGACCTTACAAGGAAATCAAATGACAGAAAACAATTAATAAAATTTCGTATAAGTAATCATAAATTAATGATTGAAATTGGTAGATATGAACACATCACAAGAGATGATAGATTGTGCCCTACTTGTGGAGGTAATGAAATTGAAGATGAAATTCACTTCCTTTTTCATTGTCCTAAATACTCAATTCTTAGGGACGGATTTTATAGGAAAATAGGGTATCACCTACCAAATATAAAACAGTTATCTCCTTCAGAAGTAACCAACGAATTAATGAACTCTCGTAATTATTTTGTAAATATTCAATTATTGAAATTCATTCTTTCAAATTATCAATCCAGACTGATGTATCTTAATTGTACTTTCCCTTTCTTTGTTATACTATTGTATTTTTTTGTTATGTTGTAATGCTTTGCAATACTGTAAGGATTTATAGTCATGCAAATAAAGCTAATTGTTGTTGTTGTTGTTGTTGTTGTTGTTGTTGTTAGTAGTAGCAGTAGTAGTAGTAGAAGTAGTAGTAGTAGTAGTAGTAGTAGTAGTAGTAGCGTAGTAGCAGCAGCAGCAGCAGCAGCAGTAGCAGTAGCAGCAGTAGCCAGCAGCAGCCAGCCTAGCAGTAGCAGCAGCAGAAGGAGAAGTAGTAGTAGTAATACCTCATATGAGTTGCAAATCATGCAAGGCTCTTGAACCTTTTAGGGGTTCTTTTCACAATTTTCGATTAGCATCCTGTTACCCGTGGTTAAGAAGACAAGGTTATTTTGACAGAACTCACCCACTGCACGCTTGGCAATGATTCCTGCATGGATTTCACCAAGGGAAACGAGAAATACCACAAACAAGAGAGCCTTCATGTTGAAGATCAGGATTGCAGCCTGTAAATCCGTATAATGAGACAAATGGATACATTAACGAAATAACTATACCCAGACTATAGAAAGCTGAAATTAGAGGAACCCCCCTCCATATGGCATCAGTGGAAAATCCATGAAAACAGCTTTCACTAAAGCAGTTCGGAAAACACGCATATCACTACAACACCAAAGTCTGTTACTTTATAATTTAATACGGTCAGAAGGCTCTTTGCTTACGGTTTTTTTCCAACCTACACACGCCAGTTTCAAGATATTCTGGGTGGTTAAAAAACGACGAAAACATGCGAGACCTGTTGCGGAAATGGTCGCCACGGGAAAAAATAGTTCAAATTTCATGACCAGGTTTTGTTGATTGATCTCCTGTGAATAACACTGTGCAGCTATTTCGGTCGATCTCGGAGGGGGGGGGGGGGGGGGGGGGGGGGCATTCGATACCCAATAAATGTGGTGTCCTTCGGAAAAAAATTCGTACACGCGCCAGTTTCAAGAGTAATAGTATGACAACCATAGAAACCTTAATACCTTTTCTTTTACAAACGGCCAGAAGCCGATAAACAGCCAAACGACCGAAGGTTGTTGTTGTTGTGGAATTTATTGGGTATCGAATGCCGTGGCAAGACCGAAATAG